>JAVBHU010000068.1:0-50259 GCA_034768395.1 Linum lewisii | reverse complement strand
AACCCCCTCGCCACACATGGCCTGGGGGGGGGTTTTTTTCCCTTCAATTTCCTACCTTCGGGGGGCCCTTCCTATATTTCATTCATACCTGGGCGGGGGTTTTGGGGGGCCCCTGCCCTTGGCTCTATACCTTTTTGAGGCCCAAACTTCCTGGGCAGGTAAACCTTGGGGTAGGATCCCTCTGAAACTAGGGCAGCTGGTTCGGGTATATACCCCCCCTTTCTTGCCTTGGATTTTCCCCAAATTCCATCTCGGGTTCTCTAGCACTCTCACCCTCTTCCAAACTTCGAAATTTTTGTTGGCCCACGGTAGGGGAAGATCTCATCATTTTAAACCAGGATGTCCCGGGCAAAAGGGACCAAGGTCGGGCCCTTCAGTGCTTTTCCACATCTCCATCGCCATTCTCCTAAAAACTATAAACAATAATTTTAAAGGGCCCGGGAAAAGTGTCCAGTGATATTCCTCCTCAACCAACTTCCGGGGTCGCACCATCTTTTTCATGGGGGCGCCTTGAATCCTTTTGAAGGTATCTCCCATGAATCAGGTGCACGGGAAAACCCGTGAAGCTCGGGTGGGGGCAGGGGTGTGGGGTCCCGGAGGAAAACCCAGGCACATCGGCAGGGGGGGAAAGGGCAGGGGGGAGGCGGCTGGGCAGTGGGGAGCTTGGGGCGGGCAGGGAGACCCGGGGGGTGCGCCCAGTGGGAGGCGGTGGGGGCCCAAAGGGGCCCGGGCGGGGGGGCATGGAAGCGGCGGCGGGGGCTGTGTGCACCAGTAGTGGAAGGGGGCGGCGGCGGGCAATGACGGGGGGGTGGGTCGGGCGTAGCCTCGGTGGTGCGGCATTGCCCGGGGGCCGCCGGGGTCGGCAGGGCCGGGATGAGCTGGGAAGGGACCCCTGGGCTCGTCGGGGAATGATCCGCCGGGGGGCCACGTCGGGGGGATGCGCCGCGGGGGGTCGGGCAGCGACATCGGGGCCCCCGGGGGATGCGCGGCCCCGGGGGCCCGTCGGGGAAGCGCGTCGGGTGCTGGGGCGCTGGGGTGGGCGGGGGGCCAATCGCATCGGCCAATGCTGGGGACTGGGGCTTTGGGCGGGGAGCACAGGGGTCGGGCCCCCCGGTTAGGGCCGGGGTGGGAGGCCTGTAGGGCAAAACACCGGGGGTAGGTGCTGGGGCTCGAGGCTGGGCTGGGAGGCCCCGTCGGGGCCGGGCGCTGGGGCGCCGGGGGTGGTCAGGGAGTGCCAAACGGGGGCCCCGGCGTGAAGCTCCGGGGGCCCGGTCGGGGACGCCGGGGCTGAGGCCCACGCTGGGGCTGGAGGGGGGGATTTGGGGGGGTCGGCCCGGTTTTCTGGCGGACCAATAACCCCCAAATTTGGTCATTTTTTTTAAAACCCCCCTCCGGGCCTGTCGGTTCTGTTTTTCCTTACCGTACGGGCCCAGGGGGGGAGGCACCAAAGGTTTTACCCGGCCAGCGGACCCCAAAATTTGCGGCCCAAATTAATCCCCAAAAGAGCCCAACGCTTCCAAACCCATTGGGCTGAAAATTATGGTTTTTACCCAAATAAATTTGTTTTTTAATTGGAGCACTTAATTTGGGAAAATTTTTAATTTCTAATTTAGTTGTACTTCGTACTAACTTATTAAGTGACAAAATTTAATAAAATTCAATTCGAAAACTAAAAACAAACCAAAAAATTTTAATTCCGAAAACTAAAAATCTAAATCCCAAATAATAAACAAAATACTTTTTTTAATAAAACTAATTAACAAAAATTGAGAAATAAGAGTTCGAAGAAAAAAAAATTTTAAAAAACTAACGATGTGTGACCAACTCTCGTCAAGTCATTCAAAAGGGGTAAAATTCGGCCAAACGGCCGGGGTTATCGGGCGGCCCCAAAAACCCCCCTAATTTTTTGGCGGGTTTTTTTAACCCCCCCCCGCCCCCCCGAACCTTATTTGGTCTTCCGTTTAAAAAAACCCCCGCGTTGCCCGGGGGGGAATTAGGGGTAGGTTTTTGGTTTCAGGTTGGATTTTGGCCCCCCCTAGGCGCTGGGCCAAGTGGGCCACGAGGGCTGGGGCCGAGCACGGGGGGGGCTGGGGCCCTTTGGGACCGCCGGGGCGGGGGCCACACTGTGAGGCGGGGGGCCCGGGTTGGATAGGTCGGGGTGGGTCGGGTGCCGGGCGGGGGCGGGCCCCGGGGGTGGGCCAGGGGGGGGTCGGGCCCCGGGGGTTTTTAGGGTTTTTGAGGTGAATCAAACTTCTCAAGGCCCCTTCGGGCTTAACTTTTTCTCCTTCATCAACTCTTTTTCTTTTTCCTTCTTCTCCCTTCTTCAACCCCGCCGATTCCCTTTCTTACCCAATGCCGTTGTTAGGGCGTCCCTTGGATATGTCCCTCCCTTGACTTTTAAAGCACACAATTCCACTAGGCGGGGGTTAGAATTCTGAACCTTAAATAGGTTGGGCAGATTTACGGTGGAGCGAATCCCTGGGGTTTATTTGGCGTGAGCTTGGCCTCGGGGGGTTCGGGGCCCCGGGGGTTGGCTTGTCCGGGCTCCCTCCAGGGGGCAGGGCTGTCTTTAGTGAAAACCCCTTTTAACTCCTCCCCAGGGTTGGCTAGGGCCCTTGAACCCATGGGGAGTCAAATAGTTGTATGTTGATTAATGCACGATCTGGGGGTAGCCCCCCCCCAAATGGGCTATCTTCGTTTCCCGGGCTTTTCCGGGGAGGTCAAGTCGGCGACTAACATCTCTACCCTAGTGTATTGCCCCACGGCTTGCCTGTTTAATTTCCGAGGGAGGTGGGTGGGGTCTCATGTAGGGGCCAGGAAAAACAACTTCTTATCTTTATTTTCCCTTGGGTTCCCCATGCCAGGGGGTCTCCCCACCTCTGAATCCGGTTTTTAATTTGGCTCCCCCCTAACAGCGGGCATGAATTCAAGGGTGGCGAGGATTCCCTTTTCTTATGTTCAAATAGGGGGGCACTCGAGGAAGTACCCCCATACTTCCCCCAATCCAAGTAATCCGGCTTTTCTTGCCGGAAATTTGGGGCCCCGTGAGTGGGGCCAAATCATCTAAATCCCCCGGCAGCGTGGGGGTCTTTGTTCACCTTTGGGGTTTTTCCCTCTGCGCTCACCCGTCCCCCCTACTTGGCCTGGAGGGTTTTTTGGACGACGGCCATAGTACCCCCAAAATTCTGAAGGGGGCCCTTCTATGTTGGTAATTTTCGTCTGCCGGTTAATAAAAGAAAACGAAAGCTTTTCTTCCCCCTCTTCTTAAAAAAAACCCTTACAATGAAAGGAAAAAACGGGGAAAGGTGACCTTGCTTTTTTTCTTTTTCTTAACCTCAAAACTGAAACAAAAATTTAAAATATAAGGGAAAATTTTTGAAGATTTTCTAAAAAGTAGAAAGGGATATGAATCCCAAAAAAAAGAATAAAAAAAACCCCTAAATCCCCCTTTTAACAAAAAAAAACCCCAAAACCAAAAAATATTTTTTAAAAATTCAAAAATAAAATAAAAGGGGGGATTAAACCCCCCCCAAAACCCCCAACCCGGGGGGGTTTTTGGGTTTTTTCCTAGCCCGGGGGGGTTTAGGCCCCCGGCAAACCCCCCGGGGTTGGGGGTTTTGGGGGGGGCCCTTGGGGACGGGGGGGCTTTTTCAAAAAGGGGGGCCCCCCTTTTTTGTCCCTTTGGGGGGGGCCTGATCCCCCCGAGCCCCCCAAAAAGGGAAAAAGGGCCCCTTTTCCCCAAAAGGGGGCCCCGGGCCCCAAGGGTGGCGGGCCTCAAAAAAGGGGCCCCAAAAATCGGGGTTTTGGGTTGGGGGCTGGGGTTTTTGGGGCCTTTTTGGGGGTTTTTTTCCCCTTTTTTTTTTTGGGGGTTTCCCTCCTATTTTGGGGCATCCCCAAAAAGGTACCCCCAAAATTTTTTGGGCCCCTTTTTGGGGCCCCAAAAGGAAAAACCCCTTTGGAAAGTGGGGGTTGGGAAACCCCCAAGGGGGCCCCCCTTCCCTTTTTCCCGGGCCCCCCCCCCGGAAAAAAACCCCGGGTTTTGGGGCCAAAAAAATTGGGGGCCCCAAAGGTCCCCCGGGGGAAGCCCCCCCGGGTTCCCCCAAAAATCCGGGAAAAGGCTTCCGGGGGGGTTCTCTGGGAGTACCCTCGTTTGGGGCTTTTGGGGTTTCCGGGATTGAAAAAATTTGCCCCGTTTTGGGGTTTTACCTGGGCCCAGAAAAAAGGGCCGGGAGGGTTTTTCCCCTTTGGGGTTTTCCCTCCCTTTCGGGGGGGCCCTTTTCCCTTATTTTCATCTCTTTGGGGGCTGGAGGGTTGTAGGGGGCCTGCCCCCTCATCGTTTTTGGGGGGGGCCCAAGGTTTGCCCCCGGACAGGCCCCCCGGGGGAGTGTAGGAGTCCCTTGGGTTTTACGGGCCCGTGGGGGGCTATCGATCAAGGGGGAACTAGAAACCGGGGCCCCCCCAAAAAAACCCCCCCCCCCCGGCCCCCCCAAGGAAGAAAAAAGACCATTTAGGGGGCTGGAAAAACAGGGAAAAATTTTCAGAAAAAAACACACACCTTACCCCCCCAAACCCCCCTTGGGGGGCCCCGGAAAAAAATTTTTTAAAATCACGTTGTAGGGTCCCTTAAAACCCCCATGAAATTGATTGCCACTGCAACCACTTGAAAGTTTTTGGATCCATTGCATGTAACTTGAAATTAAAAATTTTTTTTTGGAGGGTTTTTCCCCGTATCTTGAATTTTTTTGAATTTGCTGAGCCCCTCCCCAAGACCCCCGAGCATATTCTAGGTTTTTAGGCCTTGAATTTGCTAAAAAAAACCAAAAGCCGCCCTTTTTTTTAAAATTCCTTGGGAAAAAACCTTTCCCCTGGCCTTTTTTGGGGGTTTTCGTTATCGTTTACAGTTTTTTCCCCCATGTTTTTTTCCCCCCTTAACCCGTTTTGGTAGCCCCCCTGAGATTAACCTACGGGAATTCGGTCAATGGTAACTTTCCTTAGCCAGTAAAAAGGTATTTAGTTTTTTGGGGCAGACAAAAAAAACCCCCCCTCAAAAAAAGAAATAAAAAATAAACACAAAAAGAAAAAAATTGAAAAAAAAGTAAAAAAAAGCAATTTTAAAAAGTTAAAAATTCAAAAAGTTCTTATAAGTTAAAAAACGTTCTTCTCCCTACATAGGAAAAGAAAGTTTCAAATAAGGTAAGAAAAAAAAAAAAAACCCCAAAAAAAAATCAGGAAAGAAAAAAAATTAAAAAATTGCTAGGGGGGTTAAGGGTGTCGGGGAGGGGCTACACTTTCCCCCCCCGTGTTGGTTAGACGGTAAAAAGCCTAGGTCCTGTTTTTTAGGGAAGTTGGTTTTTTGTAGCCCCACCAAACCTTTTATCATCATCACCCCCTTAAATCCATTCTTTAATAAACCCTTTTAGGGGGGGATGTTTACACCCCTGAAAATCCTTTTGACTAGGTTTTTGTTGTCTAGTGGTGGGGATTGGTCAAAAAGAAAAATTTTATAAAATTTTTGGGCGAGAAAGTGATTGAAGTTTTAAAAACCCCCAAACTAATGCGGGGTTTCCTTGTCTGTTGGGAGTCTATTTGGGTTTTAAACGGATTTGTGCAGATTTGATATTCCTTGTCTGTGTGCAAAAACCCAGTGGACCGGGGTTTTTTAGTGATTTTTTGGCATTTTGGGTTTAAAATTTTTTAGGTGTATCATTTTAAAACACTGTGAAGATTTGAATTAAAAATTTATCGATTTGTCTTGTAAACCCCAGTTATTTAGTTCTTTTGTTTAGGAAAAGCAAAAGCTTTTCGTGGGGGGGTTTTTTATGGGATTTCCCCCGGGGTTTTTTTGCCAGTTTTTTTTAAGAACCCCTTTTTTTCTTTTAATGCATGGTTGGGTTTTTTTAGTTTTTTTGCCCAAAAAGCACCTTTTTTCTGGGAGCCCTTTTGGGGGGCCCCAAACATTGTTTTTGGGGTTTTTTTTTGTCTTTTTGGGCCTTTTCAGGGGGTAAAAAAAATGGAAAGGAGCACTAGGATAAAGGGGGAGCCCACAAAGCGGGAAAGAGGGGGGAAAAGGGGCCTGAAAAAAAAAAAATTTTCGCCTTAAAAGGGCCGGAAAACCAAAAAATTCTCGCCGAGAATATATTGGTTTGGGGATGTTTTTTTAAAGAAGGCCCGGGGGAAAACTTTAAATTTTTTTCCCCCCAAAAACTTTGTTTTTGGGTAGTAAAAAAAAAGGGTTTGGACGGGGGGGGAAAATTTTTTGGGAAAATTACACCTTTTCGACAATCATCAAGCAAACGCTATGACTTAATCGCCATATTTCTCTTTAAATTCCCCCTCCCCCCCCCAAAATAAAGTTAAAAGAAGGGGGGGAAGGTTTTAACCCCCACCCTTGGAGAGAAAATTGAAGTGAAAAGATTGAAGGATCCCCATGGTAGGGGTTTTCTTTCCCTCTCCAGGTATCTAGGCTAAAATTTGGTTTAATTTTGTGAGGTGGTGGTCTCTAGGATAGATGGGGTGATTGATTGATTTTGAGTTTCCTAGTCATTGTGAAAAAAGTTGATCCCTGCCCTTGTGTTTGTATTCCCATGTGATTTTTTTTGGGGTTTTTTTCTATGGTACATTCCATGTCTTCAAGTATGAAATTTTTTGGGGAGATTTTTTTAAAGGGGTTTTTTGGGGTTTAAAAATTTTGAGATTGAGAGATTGAATTATCAAAAAAAACCTTTTTCCCCACTTGATTTTTTTTTGGGAAAATTTTCCCCAAAAAAAGATGTGCATTAGTGTTTTTTTCTTGGAGGTTAAAAAAACTTGAATTGCTATTATGTTTCTTGTTTGTTGAGAGTATTTTAAATATTTCCTTGTTTTTGGAGATTGTTGATTAGGATTTTGGGGGTGAGCATTTCTTTAAACTTGGTTTTTAAACACTCATTCCTTTGCCTTTGGGGAGAGCTAGTTAGGGTTTGGGGGTAGTGAACCCAATTGTGCGAGAGTTTTTTTATTCTTTTTTTGGCGTGGTAAATTTAAATTTACACAGATGCTTTTGCCCAAAATTAAAATTTTTATTACTTTTGGGGGCTTTGAAGATTTCCCTTACATTTTACCTTCTTCTCTCTTGTTTGCCCTCCCCTTCCCCTTTTTAGTTTTTTTCCTTGCTTGATTATTTGCTTTTGCTTTGAATCATTTTTTCAAACCAAAACCAATTCAAATTCTAGACCCCTTTCAGAATGGAGTACTAAAATTTTAGAAACCCCGGGGAAAATACCCCGATTTTTAAAAAAATTTTTTTTTGGGGTTGATTTTTGGGGACTTTTGGGAGTATCTTGAAGTCCCCCCTTTTCCCCCTTGGGGTTTTTAACACAAAAATTCCACTGAAAAGTGGATTAAATTTAAAAATTAGGAAAAGTGTTACCCTGGTGCTGGATCTTTTTTTGGGCCCCATGGGGGCCCAATGCCCTTTTTGGGGCCCTTTTTTCCAAGGGGGGGTTGCGCATTTAAATTTCCCCCCCAAAAGGGTTGGGTCAGGGGGGGGTTTGTTTCCCTTTTTAAAGCAATTTTTGAGCTCTCTTCACACACGCAAGAGCTAAAAACACCCAAATCAACAAATTTGATTATGTTGATTTGGTGCGATTTTTTTTTAAAATCGCTAGTGAACCGGACTCTGGCCCCTCGTTTTCCCCTTTTAAAGCCAAGCCAAATCGTAATCTCTCAAAATTTTTTGGGTTTTAGTGACTTGGTGCAGGGATTTTCTTTTTTACCCCCCTTAGGAACGGGTCTCTTTTTTCCCCTCTTTCTTCCTTTAAGTCCCCCCTAGCCCAAATTTCATCTCTATACCTTTTGTTATACTCCTCACCATACATGGCTCCTTCTTAAAGGGAAATCGGGGGATTGGGTGAATTTTACTGAAAAAAGGGGAGCCGGTACAAATCTTTTCCCCTCCTTCCTTGAGGTTCCTCCATGTCGTGTTTGGGGTCCTCCCCATTTTTTTTGGGGCCCCCAAAAAGAAATAAAAATAAACCAGGGGTTTTAAAAGTTCCCCTTCTTTTTTTCGAATATTTTTGGGGGGACCAAAAAATTTCCCCTGCCCCTTTCCCCCCAAACATTACTGTGGGGTTTGGGGCCTTTTCCAGAAAATTTGGGGGCCCCCTGAGTTTTAGGTCCCAAATTTTGTCATAAAACTCTTGGTCCCCCCTTTTCCCCCCGGGGTTTAGATCCCCCGGGGGGGGCAGCCCCAAAATTTTTTTTGCGATTTTTAATTTCCTTTCTCCCTTTTTGGGGCCCTCGGTTGTAAGTTCTAGGATTTGGGGGCCCCGGGTATTCGGGGTGGTATCCTATTGGGGGTTTTCCGCCAGTTTTTGTATTTTGAACAACGCTCTAAAGTCTTTAAACTTGTTGATAAAGCAAAACAAAATAAAATTTTAAAAGTGGGGGGTGGCTGGGGAAAAAAACAAAAAAAAAAAAAAAATTCTACCCTCTTCTTAAGATCAACCTAAATGAATCGAATTTTTTGGCAAGGGGGGCTTTTTTTTTTTTGGGGGGTTTTCTTTTCTGTTTCTAACCCTTTTTTATGACTTTTACTTAAGGGGAAATTTTTGGCCACCGCTTTTTCTGCCTTAAAATTTAAAAAAGTTTAAAAACTTAAAAGAAATCGAAAAAATGATGATTTTCAAAAATTTTTGGGAAAAACTGAAAAAAAAGGGGGTATGAACCCCAAAAAGAAACTGAAAAAGGGGTAGTTTTGGGGGAGTTTGAATTTTGCTCTGATACCCCCTTTTGTGAACCTCGCCCCCTTTTTCCAGACCCCTAGCAAAAATTCAAACCCCAGGGGAAACCTGGAGGGAAAGTACTTGGCCCCCTAAAACACAAAAAATCGGGAAAACCTAAGGTCTGGTCGAGGGGACCACATCAAGGGGTGGTCCCCCAATGATAAGCCTTAACCTTAAGCAAGCAACAAAAAGATTTTGAAAAAAAAAAAAAAGGTTTTCCCGGGAAAAAATTTTTTTTTAAAAAAAGTCTAAAAATTAATGAGGGGAAGGGGTTTTTTTATTAAAGGGGCCCCGAAAAAAGCTTTTTGAACCCCAAACCCAAATTTCCTATTCTAAATTTAAAAAAATATTACTAAATATGGGGAAAAAAAAAGGGAAAATTTTAACTAAAACTTTTTTAAAAAAAACTAAAAAGATAAAGATCAAAAAAAACCCAAAAAAACGGCAAAAGCCCAATCCGATGGGGTCCAATTGGGGAAAAAAACCCAAACCCCCGGGTCAAAAAGGGGGTTTTTTGGGTGTAAAAACCAAAATTTGGCTCAAATTAGCATCTCCATGTTTTGGGAATCCTAATAACTTGGACACACGGGGTTTTTGCCGTGGCACGATTTTTTCCCCCATTGGCGCGAATCCTGGCCCAATGGGGTTTCAATCCCGGGCTCGGCGTGGTGCCAGATTGAGGGGCCCTTTCCCCTTTATTCCTTCCCGGCCCCCAAAGGGTTTTTTTGAGGTTTTTTTTCCCAGGTAAAAAAACCCCAAGGGCCCTTTTGGGGGGAAAAACCAAAAAAGGTTTCCAATTTTTTGGGTCAGCCCAAATTTTTTTGGGGTTTAGTGCCCGGTGTGGCCCCCCCCGGTTTGGGCCCCCGGGCCTGGGCCCCTTCAACCTTTTGGTCTTTGGGGGGGCTAGGAACCCCCAAAGGGATTGCGGAGTTTGGGCCCCCCGGGTCAAGGATTGGGACTTACCCCCAGCCTTAGCTTTTTGTCTCATACCGGTTTCAGCACGGTCCGACCGACATCAGCATCAAGGTGGGCCCCTGACATGGGCTTCTTGACCGTTTTACCCAAAAATTGGGGGGGTTTTTTAACTTGAATTTTTTGACGTACCTAGGGTTGAGAATCTTCGGAAAAGGGCCCCCGGGCAAGGGGGTGACAAACGTTTTTTTTTTACGTGCCTAGGCTCGCCCCCTGTTGGGGCCCCCCGGGGGGGGGTTTTTGGAAAAGGAACGCTCCCGGGGGCCCGGGGGCTGGGTCATTCATAGTGGATGCCTTTTACTCAAATTAAGGGAAAAAAAAAAAAAAGCTCAAGTTCCAAAAACAAAAAAAAACCCCCGGGGTTTTAAATATTTTTTCCTTTTTAAAAAGAGGGAAAAGGTTTTAAAACCCTGCTGCTACATATAAGACTATCATAACGCAGGTATGGAATTAGTTATTGAAGAAATTTTTGCAAAGGGCCCTTTGATCTTCAAAAAGCGGGGCCCCGGAGGGGTTTCCCCTCGAACCAATGATTAGGGGCCCCCAAATCCCAAAGGGGGGAACCCCTCACTGATTTAATTTTTTCTAGCCGCGACAAAAAAACCCCCGGAGTGGAGGGGGAGTGTTTCGGGTATTACCAAAAACCCCCAAAGGAATTTGGGTTTTAATGTTCAAGTAGCCCTAGGTGCACGGAGCAGTGACCCCCGATAGATTTTTTTAAAATTTAAAACGGAGTTTTGGCGGAGCCTAAGCATTATAAAAAAATTTTAGAAAAATTTTTTTGAATACCCAAAAATTTTGGCAAAAACCCCAAAGGGGTGGGGACAAAAATTTGGAGCCCCCGAGGGGCAAAAGGGGGGGAAAAATGTGAATTTTTAAAGGTTTTTTGGGGGGGGAAGGGGGGGAGGGAATCAGTAAAACAAAACTAGGCTCCGGGGGAAAGGGGGGGGGTAGGTCAAAAATGGCATGAAGCTTCGGTGACAGCGCGCTTTAAAAAAGGGGCCCCAAAAAAAAAGGGGGGCAGCCAATGGGGGAAGGGGTGATCGGAAAAAGAAGGGGCCCCCTTTGAAAAAACTTGAATTAAGTGGCCTCTTGGATAATTCTATACCCTTTCCCTAGGGTTGGGAAATTTTTTCCTTTAAAATACCATTTTTTCCCCTAACCTTTTAACTGTGACGATGGGCCCTTTAAAAAATTTTTTAACTTCCCAAATTTTCCTGTACCAAAAAATTAACTTTTAAAAAATTAAGGGCTATTGCTAGAAATTTTTTGGGAAAATACAGTTTTGTCTCTAGAAAGTTCATGGGTGGCAGTCGGTATTTTAAGTTACTCGCCGTTTGAAGCCAAACGCACACCGTCAAAAAAAGTAAACCGGGGGAAAAGAGGGAAATTTCTCAACAAGATCGAGTTGTAATTAGGTTCAGGGGAAGTTCTCAGCATCGAAGGGGTTTTTAAACATCCCGTGAGGAAAGCAATTCGACTTAGAAATAATTAGAATGCATGAAAATGAAGAGATTAAAAAAGGGGTTTTAAAATTTTCGAAAGTTTTATTGGGGGGGAAATTTATGTGATTTGGGGCCCCGGGTTTTTATTTGTGAGAGTTTTTTAAGAAATTTCTAACCCTTTTTTACGTCCTTGATGGCTTAGATGAGAGTTTAAATCAAAAAATGATATTTAATTGGTTTTATTTGGGTTTGTGCTATGGTGTTTTTTAGGATGATCCCCCAAAAAGGTCATCCCCCGGGAAAGGGGGGACAAAAACCCTAGAAACAAAGGGCATGACTACCCCCTACTTTCCTTGTTTTCTACAGGTGGGGTGGGTCGGTGAGGCTAGTAATTTACGGAAAATGGGGGAAAACTTAAAAATGGTTTGTGGTTGGATTGTGTCGAAAATGATAAGGAAATTATGATGAACTCGATTGTTACCCTGGTTGGGGGGGTTTTTAGATGTGAATTGTGTGCTTTGTTTTTGAATTAGTATACTGGAAGGAGTCCAAACTACCCTACGAATATTGAAATGCGATTGAGTCGGGGGTTTGGTGGGGTGGATCCCTGACATGGAGTAAAAGGGTGTGTTGTTGTTCTTGTTGAGGAAGGTGTTTGTGTATGATTATGAGAGATGAGTTTTCCCCCATGCGGTGGGGAAGTGCATGGACCTCACATGCGGTAGGGAGGTGTGTGGGGTGGGCCCGGTGGTGGGGTGGAACAACTCATTGGACCTAATTAAACACTTTAGAATTCAGGGCATTTTTTGTACTGTGGTTGTGAGTGAAATTTGCAGGGTGTTGATTTGGGGAATTGATGTGGTGATTGGTAAATTTGGTTTTTGCATTGTGTGATTGTTCATGGCTTGGTGATATGTAATGATTTTTTTCTTTTGTGATATGTGTATGAGTTGTGTTGTGGTTATTAGGGTGTATCATGGAATGTTGTGTAGCGAACTGAACTTTGATAACCTAGACTACTTTAGGATGATAATTAGATTGGAAAATTGTATAAGGGTTGTTGAGAATTATTATTGGGGTTTGTGTGATAATGGGCATGATAGGGTTTGAGACTTGTGGTTGATCTTAGGGAATATTACTGGTTAAAAGGTAAAACTTAAGGAATGTTTTTCTTGTTGTACTTGAGTTGTTGAGGGGTTGGAGACCCCTAAGTTAGCTCGCGCATAGTTGAGCCCCGTGGGTTCGCTCAGTTCCAAAAGGAAAAATTGATCTCCTTAGTTTCCCTTTTCGTTAGAAGTAGATGGTGAGTTTAGCTTGAGCAAAGTTGATGGTAGAGGAGTTGAGCTTGAAGGCTGAAGGCTGTGACTGAGGTTGAAGATCTTTTGTTGTTTATCTTTTATTTTGGGTTTTTGGGATTTGGGATTGGTTTTTATTGAATAATGTGAATTGGAAATTTTTTTGTTTTATTGGAATTGGGATTTATGGTTGTCAATTGGGTTTTTGGTTTGAATAATGGAAGCGCCCTTTTACTTGTCTTTGATTTATGTTATTTATTGTGATTATTTGTCTTTAATTAGGTTTTAAGTTTTGAGTCAAATCTACACCATTTCCCAGTCTAACCATGGGTTCAACCCCGCGATTCGGGTTTGGGGTTACAAATGGGGAGTCTATTTTGCTCCAGGTGTTCGACGCTTGTTAGGTAATGGGTTCCTAAGTTAAAAAGAAACGGTCCCTCTCAATTCTGTGGCTAAATGTTGGGTTTTATGGAGAGTTGGGGTCGTAAGGGGTTGCAAGGATCTGGAGTAGAGCTGCGGCTGGGAAAAGGGCTTGACTTTATTGGTGTTTCAGTTGCTATTTAATTTTTTGGTTATTTTGTATGAACCCAATTTTTGGATATGGATTGTAATGTTTGTTTTTGTTGAATTTAAACTAGAGGGTTTAGTTGACTTACTTAGTTTAGAGTGCTCATTCTACTTGCAATTTGAGTGAAGTGACTTTCTTTCTTGTGGCCCTTTTAGGTCATAGGAGCGAATGTAAGCAAAAGGTATGATCGACTCGGTATGGAGGAAAACATGAGGGTTTTCAATATGTGGCCTTGTGGGAAACACACTTGTGGGAGTGCATTTTTTTTTAGGCCAGCCCCGCTGACCCGTTACACTTGTTTGTCAATCTGTGATAAAACTGTCACTTGCGATCGAGAGGGTGGCCAAATCAGTTGTGTTTGGTGCAGGGCAAGAGCCCCACTGGGTGGAGTAGAGGAAAAGGTAGTTTCGGGTGGTTGTGTGTAACTCCCGCCCAACCAAAACAAATTGGAAAATTGGTTTTTGGTTTATTGAGGGCATTGGAACAATGTTCTTGGGCCCACGAAGTTTGGGAGTTATAATTGGTCGAGTTGAAGTTCAGCGAGTACTTTAAATTGTTGAGGGTGGAGATGAACACAAAGGCCCTGTGTTTTGACACAGTCGTATATTTCTTAACACACGGGGCGTGTGTTTTTGAAACACAGCCCTGTGTCTTGGTTTTGACTATAAAAAATGGGTTTTTCATGGGGAAATTTTTCAATTCTCTTCTCTCTCTTCCTCCGAAAACCTTTGACGAACCAAAAAACCCCAAACTTCAAACCCTTTATTTCCGGGGGGTTGAGGGTCGATTGACAATCCGGTTTTTTTCCTGTGGTTCCTCGAAATGAAAGAAAGAGATCAAATCCTCAAATTTCTGGTGTTTCGGGTTAGGTGTATCGTGGCGAAGGAAGAAGTACTTTTTTGAGTTGGGAGAGGGGTTGGGTGTTTGGGTTTTAGAAGTTGTTTAGAGCCTCATCATTTTGTAAGGTGAGGGTTTAGCGTTATGATAGGTAGTGATGGTCGATGCGAGGAGTTGAAATTCTGACCTAGATGAATTAGGGATTGCATGAAATTGGAAGAGAGTAAAAGATGATAACTGTTATGTGACTCATTGCTATTTGATTTATGATGGTTGTTGATTGATGAATGAGCATAATTCATGAGTTGGTTGTGATTGCTATGTGTTGGGATTGGGGTAAATGATTAATGATGATGATGAACGGATCTGAAACTAATAATGAGAGATATTAGGGATGGCCTGTGATCCTGGTTAATTCATATATATATATATGGTGAACACTCCGGTTGCACCACAATTATATATATATATTATATATATATATATATATGGAAACGACTACAATGCTCCCGGAGCACAGATGCTCCCTCTGTTTGAACCATTCAAGGAGAATCTCATTCGTTCATTTTGGAAGATCTAATCTGAGCCATCCATACATAAATCAATTTTATAATTTAAATAATAGTAAATTAAAATAACTAAAAGGTCACTCAACATATTTCATATAAATAAATAATCATAATCTTTATTTTTATGTTCAACTAGTTTTATCTACACAAAATTAAATTATGATCATTTAAGAACAACAAATACATATTAAGTACAATATTTTGTAACTTGTTAAATACTTCACCATTTTCAAACATCCATCCATATTTTTACTCTCAAACTCACTCACCCATATTAATCAATCTACCACCTAAGTTTAGAATAAACCCACTCACCCAATTTTTTATATCACCAAACTCACTTACAATTTCCACCATTCTAAAGATTCACCCTTATTTTCAACCTCGGAAACCCCTCCCGTCTATACTTGCAGCCCAACGTCCGCCGGCAAGCGACCATTACTCCAGGTGAGGAGACGAGACTCAAGTTCCCAATCTGAGAATTTTCTAAAGTAATCGAGAGATATGCGGATTGAGAGGATGGTTCAGCCTAGTGAAGTTTTCCGGCAGGGAAACGAGGGAGAGGAGAATCGAAGAGGATACTAGGTCTGTCAAGTAGAGAGAAATTAATCAATCACTGTAAATCTAGCCACTAAAGAGTGTTTCATGTGTACACTGTAAATCTAGGACTTAATCAATCACACATTATCGAAACATCAGGTTGGAAATTACAGCAAGAAGCAGAAGAAGCAAGGATGGTAAGTAATGCATAATATTTCTCCATTCTGGGAATTTGATGTTTTTTTAGGGTGGAGATGATCAAGAATGGATAATTTGATGTTTTATATTAATGAAGTTTTTTCATTTGATGTTTTCTTTCTTGACGATGATTAATGGATTATGGGTTTGAAGAACAGTGAGAGGGCTAACTTGGAAAATTGAAAATATCTTCATAGTAGCATCAATAGTCTTTGAACTTGGGAACCTCACAAATGAAATTAAAAAAATAAACAATTACACACAGTAATATACACCATAGGTAAAAAATAATAATCCTACAACGATACCGAGAGGATCATTCAAATAATTGTACTTAATATGTATTTGTTGTTCTTATGATGATCATAATTATTTGGCGTGGATAAAACTAGTTTGAAATAAAAATAAAGAGTTATGATTATTTATTTATATGAAATATACTGAGTGACCTTTTAGTTATTTTATTATATTGATTTAAATTATAAAATTGATTTATGTATGGATGGCTCAGATGAGATCTTCCAAAATGAACGAATTGAGATTCTCCTTGAATGGTTCAAACAGAGGGGAGATCTGTGCTAAGGGGAGCACTGTTAGTCGCCACCATATATATATATTATATATATATATATATATATATTGGCAAACACTCTGGTACCGTGGTACCGGTACCCATGCCATGTGGCCTTTTATGATTGATCCACCTAATTAATCAAAAAAATATCCAGGTTTGAGCTTAAATTTAATGTACATAATGTTTGGTCATTATAACTTTCTCAAAGTTTATTTCAGTTTACCATCCACTCTTTAACTTTACCATCCAAATTCTATTACTTATCTTCCATATATTTACTCATTTAAAATATGAAGCTTATCCAAAAAGCTTCCGGCAGTTTCATTCTCTCGGTGAAGACACGATGCCACCAAGGAGCAGATTACCGAAATTGGGGAAGATCTCTAGGCTTCTCTTTCCCTGTCTGGTTCTGCTTTCTTTCCCAAAGCTGCAGTCCTAGATTCGTCCATCAAAACTTCCAACTTCGGATTGAAGATCGCCAAAGAGCTTCGCTTCGCGGAATTGGATTGTCTGACGAAGCAATCGTTTTCTCCCTCGCTACAACTCGAATTGCATTCTTAAAACAGAGGGTTGGTTTAGGAATTCCTTGTCAAGTTCTCACTTCTCATTCTCTATTGTCATTCCACAAGCCTAACAGCTTATATTTTACTTCAGAAACTGTCAAGTATGGTTGAAGATTGGATTTCTCAAGCAAATGCAAGGCAACGTCGAGGTAGAGCTGGAGTGTAAAACCTGGTGTTTGCCTTTGTTGTATACACGTCGTCATTTTGAGAAACTAATGCGTCCTTACCACGTAAGTTCTTTTCAATTGACTGAGTGATTATTCTAAGGTGCTGTATTTTCTTTCCAAAGCGTGCTAAAGTTGCAGTCCCGAACCCGCCACAGTAGCTGTAAACCTCGCACTAAGCCCTCGGCTGGGGACCAAAAGAGGTTCCAGCTGCTCGACGGTTGCCAGCCATGTAAACTGCTGATCTGGCTGCAGACGGACATCCGAATCGGGGAATTTACGGTTTTGTTGTACATCGAGTAAGTGAAGTAGCTCCTCGTTGTACATCGTGTCTTCACCGGAGAATGCAACTGCCGGAAGCTTTTTGGATAAGCTTCATTTTTAATGAGTAAATATTGGAAGATAAGTGATAAGATTTGGATGGTAAAGTTAAAGAGTGGATGGTAAATTGAAATGAACTTTGAGAGAGTTATAATGACAAACAGTTATGAACAATAAATTTAGGCCCAAACCAGCATATTCTTCGGATTAATTAGTTGGACCAATCATAAAGGGCCATGTGGGCAGTGGGTATCGGTACCCGCAGGGTACGGAGCGTAGCCATTATATATATATATATGGAAACGACTACAGTGCTCCCGGAGAAACCAGATGCTGCCCTCTGTTTGAACCCATTCAAGGAGAATCTCATTCGTTCATTTTGGAAGATCTAATCTGAGCCATCCATACATAATCAATTTTATAATTTAAATAAATAGTAATTAAAATAACTAAAAGGTCACTAACATATTTCATATAAATAAATAATCATAACTTTTTATTTTTATGTTCAAACTAGTTTTTCTACGCAAAAATTAAATTATGATCATCTTAAGAACAACAAATACATATTAAGTACAAATATTTTGAAACTTGTTAAATCATTCACCATTTTCAAAATCCATCCATATTTTTACTCTCAAACTCACTCACCCATATTAATCACTCATACCACCTAAGTTTAGAATAAACCCACTCACCCAATTTTTTATATCACCAAAACTCAATTTAAAATTTTCCCATCATTTCTAAAGATTCACCCTTATTTTCAACCTCCGGAAACCCCCCCCGTCTATACTTGCAGCCCAACGTCCGCCGGCCAGCCGACCATACTCCAGGTGAGGAGACGAGACTCAAGTTCCCAATCTGAGAATTTTCTCGAAAGTAATCGAGAGATATGCAGATGAGAGGATGGTTCAGCCCAGTGAAGTTTTCCGGCAAGGCAACGGGGGAGAGGAATCGAAGAGGTTTACTAGGTCTGTCAAAGTAGAGAGAAATTAATCAATCACTGTAAATCTAGCCACTAAAGAGTGTTTCATGTGTACACTGTAATCTAGGACCTTAATCAATCACACATTATCGAAAACATCAGGTTGGAAATTACAGCAAGAAGCCGAAGAAGCAAGGATGGTAGTAATGCATAATATTTCTCCATTCTGGGAATTTGATGTTTTTTTAGGGTGAATGATCAAGAATGGATAATTTGATTGTTTTTATTAATGAAGTTCTTTTGATTTGATGTTTTCTTTCTTGACGATGATTAATGATTATGGGTTTGAAGAACAGTGATGGGCCAATTGGAAAATTGAAAATATCTTATAGTAGCATCCAATAGTTTGAACTTGGGACCTCCAATTGAAATTAAAAAATAAACAATTACCACACAGTAATATACACCTAGGTAAAAAATAATATCCACAACGATACCGAGAGGATCATTACAAAATAATTTTACTTATATGTATTTGTTGTTCTTATGATGATCATAATTAATTTGGCGTGGATAAAACTAGTTTGAACATAAAAATAAAGAGTTATGATTATTTATTTATATGAAATATATTGAGTGACCTTTTAGTTATTTTAATTACTATTTATTTAAATTATAAAATTGATTTATGTATGGATGGCTCAGATGAGATCTTCCAAAATGAACGAATGAGATTCTCCTTGAATGGTTCAAACAGAGGGGGCATTGGTGTAGGGAGCACTGTAGTCGCCACCATATATATATATATATATAAATATATATATATATATATATATATTATATATTATTATTATATCACTGTGTATTGATACTAGTGTAGTACATGATAAGTGAAGTTAATTGAGACCATGTAGTCATGTATACGATTCTAAATTAACTACAAATATTTTTAACAACATGATAGTTTGAGGACGGTCAATGCGAAATCATTCCCTACCCAACAACATTTTGAATTTCCCCATCTCCATACCAACCATTAAAATAAATATAAATTTCATATCTGATGGGCCCCTAAGGTAAATCCGCCCTCCCACCTGGCCAGGGCGGATCTTCACTCCGGGGGGGTCCTCTGACCGCCTTAACTGAAGGGTCACCTGCACATCTACAGGAGACCACCGCCCTTACTGTTGACGGTGACTCGTTTGCGGCCCCCTCAGAGCAAGACACGGGATCCTGCCATACCAATGGGACCTATAAATAACAGGGTCCCCCATTCAGGAGAGTAGAGGACAAAAAGAAGAGAGACCCGGGACCATACGCCTGACACTACAAGCTTCCGCGCTGTACGCTAAAGGCTATCGGTTCCGCCCACACAAAAGGGCACTCGCCCGGTACTTCTCTGTAGCCCATTCTCCTTACATTATCTACATACTTACCACCTACGCATATTAACCCTTGCACGTCCGCCTTGCAAGGTACCACACGCCGAGACACTCCGAGGACGGATACATTGCCTAAACCTCCAAAGAACCACAGTATTGATCCACCGGTCCAACTGGGCGGATCAATTGGCGCGCCAGGTAGGGGATCGCTAAAACGTCTCATTCTCAAAAGACAAACAGCATGCAAAATTTGGAGGAAAATCCCACGAGTGGAACCCCCGCGGGAACACTCGTCACCCCGGCTAAACAAGTAATATCGGCGGGTGTCCCCCGAGACCCTCGCCCTTACATAGACACACCTCGTCAAATCTGCCCCCTGGGACTCGGATTGAACGAGGGGGAATCCCACATCCCCCCTCCGTTGGAAGGTAGAGTGGCGACCGATCCCGCTGCGGGGACCTAGCGGCGCAGGTAGCCGATCTACAAAAACAGAACGCTGAAATGGCAGTGATGATGAAGTTCCTGGTGGCCAAGGCGACCCCGGAAGTCACACCGAGGGCTCATCCGGCGGACTGGCAACCGGCATGGCAGACTCGGACGAAATGTACCGACTGTTCCTCCCTCGCCACCAGTCAGGCCCAAGACAACTCGCCATGAGGCAGCCTCTGGACAAGAGTCTCCTCAGCTTCCCTCCCCCACAAGGATTCGTGCCACCAGCAATCAAAGCGTACGACGGAACTGGGGATCCCGACCAACATCTGTTAACATTCACCATTGCCATGCAGATGTTCACGGCCCCGGACGCCACCTACTGCCGTACGTTCCCTGGAACGTTAACTGGAGCTGCACTAACCTGGTATGGAGGTTTGGCAGAAGGAATCATAAAGAATTGGGAAGATTTCTGCCAACTCTTTCTCCACAAGTTCTCAAACCAAAAGGAGGCGGGGCGCAACTTGTCCGCTTTCTGGAACTTGAGACAGAACGATCAGAGACTCTTCGGCAGTACTACGAGAAGTGGGCCAAGGCGGTCGCGGCGGTGCCCAACCTCGCACTGGACATTGTGCTCCACCACATCCAAACCACCACGCTTAGCACCGAGCTGGTGAAGGACTTGGTCCGAAAAAAGCCAAAAACCCACACCGAGTTGGAGACATGTATCCTCCAGTGTGCTGAAGTGGAAGAGAATGTCGCCATGATACAGGGCGGGTACGGGCGCTCAAGCGATCCGAACAGGGATAAAGGATACCAGGGGCGAAAAGAGAAACGCCCTGACAACAGAAGAGACAACCGCCCTCACGGAGAGGGAAGATCGGAAGAAAGGTACACCCCCCTGTCGGAGTCAAGGCGAAGGCTCATGTACGTCCTCCAAGAAAAGAAAGGAGGATTGCGGTGGCCGGCCCCGTTACCCAAAGCGCAGTAAAAAGAGGGAACTCAAATGAGTATTGCGAGTTTCATGGGCAGAAGGGCAC
Source organism: Linum lewisii (assembly GCA_034768395.1). NCBI lineage: Eukaryota > Viridiplantae > Streptophyta > Magnoliopsida > Malpighiales > Linaceae > Linum > Linum lewisii. The sequence goes on along the minus strand of JAVBHU010000068.1, from coordinate 29,672 downwards.
GACACGGAGGACTGCCGGGAACTCCGCAGTGAGATTGAGCGAGCCATAAGGAATGGTGACCTCAAGGAATTCATCATAAGTAACCGAAGGAGAAAAGAGCGAGAACGCTCAGAATCGCCAAAACGAAGAGAAAAGGAAAGGTTAGAGACACCCCCTCCGAAGGCAGGTAGACACACGCCCCCCAGAAAGGCGAGTGTCTTCGACAGAATAACGGACGAGGAAAGTCCGGATACCCAAAAGGAGGGCGGAAAGCTCAGATACAAGAAAACATGCAGCATGATTTTGGGAGGAGAGGAGGATGCGCCCCAGAACAGAAGGGTCGTTGGTGAATGTTCCATGGTCAGACAGTCGGATGGAGAGCCGCCATTGACGTTCACGTCGGCAGATTTGCGCGGGGGAAAGTCCCAGCACCCAAGCGATGGTGATCCGTGTCATCGTTGAAGACACTCTGGTAGAGCGGGTACTAGTGGACGAGGGCAGTTCGGCGGATATACTCTCAGCCGATGCTTTCAGCAGGATGGGATTAGACCTCGCCCTACTCAAGCGTTCCAAGATCATGCAGACTAGCTTCGCGGGAAATGACGTACCTGTACTGGGCGTGATCACCTTACCCATCACATTAGGGGACGACGATCACCAGGAAACGAAGCACATAAAATTTTACGTCACCAATTGCAATTCGGCGTATAACATGATAATAGGGCGGCCCAGTTTGGCCGCTTTCGAGGCAGTTTCCTCCACAGTCCATCAAGTCATGAAGTTCCCTACTGCAAGAGGGATCGGAAGAGTAGTCATGGGGAGACACTCCACTAGCACGAAAATGCTATAGGGTGGCTCTCAAGAAAGAAGAGGCCCAGGATACGGCTGTCCGCTCATATGCCGGTCCCAGATCGAGACCGCACAGTGGCACTGCTGAGAGAGTATGCTGATTTGTTCGCGTGGAAACCCCAGGATATGCCTGGGCTGGACCCCGCGATCATACAGCACCACCTAGCTGTGAGAGCAGACGCCCGCCCCGTGTCACAAAGAAGCGGACAGTAAATTGGCAAGAAAACAAGCGGTCCAAAAGGAAATAACGAAACTGTTGGAAGCAGGTTTCATCAGGGAAGTCCAGTACCCAACGTGGCTGTCGAATGTAGTAATGGTGGGTAAGGCGGATGGAAGCTGGCGGATGTGCATAGATTTTACCAACCTCAACGACGCCTGCCCAAGGACCCATATCCGCTGCCCAATATCGACCAACTGGTGGACGCCACAGCAAACCATGAGACGTTGTCTTTTTTTAGACATGTTCTCGGGATACCACCAGATCCCTCGGGCAAAGGCGGACCAAGAAAAAACGTCATTCTCGACCCCTTGGGACAATTACTGCTACAACGTGATGCCGTTTGGCCTAAAAAATGCCAGAGTGACGTACCAGAGGATGATTGACAGAGTTTTTCAAGATCAGCTGGGTCATCACATGGAAGCATATGTAGATGACCTGTGGTTAAGACCAAGGCGGGTGAGGACCACCTGGGAGACCTCCGGGAAAAACCTTCGACACCTTGAAGGCGTTCCAACTTCGCTTGAATCCGAAGAAGTGCGTCTTCGGCGCCTCCTCAGGGAAGTTTTTGGGATTCATAATCACCAGGCGGGGAATCGAGGCGAACCCCAAAAAGATAGAAGCTATCATACAGACACCACCCCCCAAGACGGTCAGAGAATGTAAAACGTTGACGGGGCGGTTAGCGGCAATGAACAGATTCATCCCGAAGTCCCCGAGAGGCAGGCGCCATTCTTCGCCATTCTGAAGGCGGCGACCAATTTTCTCATGGACGGAAGAGTGTTCTAAGGTTTTGAGGAACTCAAAGCATTCCTCACCACTCCGCGACGCTAACAGCCCTGATTCCCAGGGATGAGCTATACCTGTACGTCGCCATCGCGGCTACAACTGTCAGCTCAGTTCTCGTGAAGCGGATTGGACAAGGAAGAACGCCCGGTTTCTACACGAGCAAGTCGTTAGTAAATGCCGAAACCAGGTATTCTCCATTGGAAAAGTCAGCCTACGCGGTGATTATCGCCCCCCAGGAAGCTACGCCCATACTTCCATGCTCACACAATTCACTTTGTGACGAACTTACCCCTCAAGGCAGCTCTCAGGTCCATGGGAGTGGCAGGGCGCATGTCCAAATGGGCGGTCGAGCTCAGCGAATATGACGTACACTTTAACCACGGACAGCCATCAAAGCACAGGCTCTGGCTGATTTTGTGGTCGAAGGATGTGTCCGGGCGGAAGGACGCCGGATGATTACTGGGAGCTCTACGTGGATGGGGCATCAAGCAAGAACGGAGCGGGAGCGGGTATAGTTTTAAAAAGCCCCCAGGGAGTCCTAACGAAACCGCCCTCCGTTTCAACAGGTCACGAACCAACAATGCGGCGGAGTACGGGGCGTCATTGCGGGGCTCAGAATGGCCAAAACCTTGGAGTATCCCCATCTCAAAATTTTCTCGCCCTCGCCATTGTGGTCAACCAGCTCAGTGGGGTGTACGAGGTCCGGGAGGAAACTCTGGCCCGTACAACCGATCAAGCCAAGATCGCCCTCAAGGTTTTCGAAACAACGGAGATCCATCAGGTGGCGAGGGAAGACAACGCCCCGCCGACGCTCTCTCTAAGCTCGCTACCGCTCTCAGCTTCGAAGAGGACAGGATGATCACCGTGGAGAAAGAAAAGAGAAGAGGGTGAGTGTATGGTCGCCCCGGCGCCCAGACGGGCGTAACACCGCCCATAGCGCCACTCACGGATTGGCGTACGCCAATACGGACTTTTATTGAAACGGACGCCCTCCCGGCGGACCGAGCACTGGCCACCAAGATACGTAGACGAGCGGCGAGGTGCGTTTTGCTGGACGGCGAAATGTATCGTAAGTCCTCGACAGGGATACTTGCGATGCTTAAGTGATGAGGAAGCTTCTTTCACTTTGAGAGAAAATCCACCAAGGCATATGCGGGATGCATATTGGCGCCAAAAGCCTGGAAAAAAATGTATTATTGCAGGGGTACTATTGGCCAACAATCCGCCGAGACTCGGAAGAGCTGGTCAAACGATGCCACAAGTGTCAGCTATTCGCTAACACGCACCACCTGCCCTCCACCGCTCTCCAGCCGATAGTCTCGCCATGGCCGTTCGCTTCTGGGGGATGGATTTGCTAGGGACCGTTCCCAGAAGCGGTGGGCAAGAGAAAGTATATCATCGTGGCGGTGGATTACTTCACCAAGTGGGTTGAAGCCGAAGCTCTCGCCTCCATCAACGACATATCAGGTGCAGAAGTTCGTGTTGAAAAACATATCACTCGCTTCAGCCTACCTCTAGGATTTGTCTGCGATCACGGCACTCAGTTTGATTGCACGGCGTTCCTTGACTTTTGTGAAGAGTTCAAAATTATGGTTCGCTTTGGCGTCGGTGGCATATCCCCAGGCGAAACGGGCAGGCGGAAGCCATCAATAAGCTCATCTTGCAAGGATTGAAGAAGAGGTGGATGCGGCGAAGGGAAAATGGGTCGATGAGTTGCCCAACATCTATGGGCGCATAGACTTCGTACAAAACAGCCCAGATGAAACCCCTTACACCCTGTATTATGGACCGAAGAAGTCCTACCCGTAGAGGTTAATCTGCCTAGCTTAGGATTCAGCATTTCAACCACGCCAGCAATGATGCAGGCTTACATCATAATCTGACATGTTAGAAGAAGAAGGGAGGATGCAGCTATCCGCCTGGTAGCTGAAAAGGAACAATTGGCTAGGCGATACAACGCTCATCTTCGCCCTCATCACCTGGAAGAAGGTGACTGGGTAGTTCGAAAGGTTTTCAGCCGGTCCCCCAACAGGGCACAACTAAACGCCAATGGGAAGGGCCATACAAGGTCCGTGAAGTGATCGGTCCAAGCACCTTTAAACTCAGATACACCCTACGGCGAACCATACACAAGACATGGAACGCATGCACTTGCGGAAGTACAGTGCCAATGAAGACGGGTCTAGCTTACTCTGCCACTTTCCGTCCGTTTCTTAACTTTTGTATTTTGTGCAAGTTTTGAAAACGGTCCTACTAAGGGGCGTGTATGTAGGGAAAGGAAGACAAGTGCACTAAAGATTATATATATATATATATTATGATATTATGTATATCAATGGACAAGTCCTACTACAAGCATGGCCGGGTTCGAGTTCCCTGGAGGAACTTTAACCCCTGTGCAAGTTCGGGTTCCCAAGGTGGAACCCAACCATACCTCTTCGAATACGGATTCCCCAGGCGGGGAAACCAATTCGTCATCGTTCGGGTTCCCAGGCGGAACCAACATTTCCTCCGAGTGTTCGGATTCCCCAGGGCGGAATCCGAACACATCTTCGTTCGGGTTCCCAAGGCGGAACCCAACATTCCCCCGAGTTCGGATTCCCAAGACGGGATCCGAACGCATCTTCGTTCGGGATTCCCCAAGGCGGAACCCAACTTTCCTCTGAGTTCGGATCCCAGGGCGGAATCCATCCCTGATACCCGAGGCCGATTCCTTAGGGCGGAATCTAACTTAACAAGGGTACAACAAAGCGTCGACATAAGTAAAGGGTTGGCATTGTCATTTCAATCAGTCAAAAATCATTCCGGTTTACTGAGTCAAAAAAATAAATATCAGGAAGCGACCACTACGAACGCCGCCCGACGACCCTACTTGTGCGCCCGCGACCTCTCAGCCCGAGCTTTCTTCCTCAGCTCCTTGTGGCGAAGGCTCACCTCAGAGAAGGACCTCGGACAACAGCTCATTGCGGCGGTCCGAGGAATCACTTGGGATGTCAGCCGATTCTTCTTTGAACTCCTGCGCCATCAGCCGCCGAGACGCCGAACGGAACATCTGCCATGATTCCAGGAACAGTCCACGTTCCCCCGTCGGAGTTCGTGGCGCTACAGCAGCAAGGGTGTTGTCCAAAGCCCCTTTTGCACCCGATCGCCCAGCTCCTCCGCAGTTTTTTTTGCGGCGACGGCATTCTCCACATCCGCCTTCAGTGCCTGAAGGGTCTCCTCCGCTTCTTTTTCAAGGCATTGGTGCGGCTTTTCCACGTCCTTCGTTTTTTGGCCTCCAGGTCCTCGGCCATGACTGCCTTGTTGGCCTCCAAGAGGACCACTTTCTCTTTCAAGGGGTCCCTATCAGCTTCCGCCTCCGTTAAGGCGTTCTCCGTCTTGTATCGTTTCTCCTGCTCCGCCTGTAAGTCCAACATGTGTTCAGTAGCTTGGTTAGCGTGCGCAACACGGAGCAAGTCCAATTCATAAGAGGTAGTTACCAGAAGCTGGGCCGCCTCTCTTCATTTCCTTTTTGGCTTGGAGTATTTGGCGACTTCCATTGTTGGAGGCGGCCCGGGCTCCCTCAACTCGGCCTCCATCTCCTCAACACTTTGCGGGCCGCTCTGCCCTGTGCGCTGATCGGCGTGACGCAAGGCCCAGCGGGGGTACCTAAGAGCTGCAACAGAGCAAAATCCAGGCGGATCAGATTGTGAAACGGAACTGGTCGACGAGTACGCAGCGCCAGTCTTCTGACTGAAATTTGAGCTTACCCCTGGCCCCAATCGCCATCTGCTCCATCGCCAAGCGGCGAACCCCGTCCTCGGTATGAGGGTGGTCGATATCCCAGTCGGCTGCCAGTTGAAGGGCGGCCTGGGTGAGAACCTCGCTGCCGCTAAGTGTCGGCTGCATGATAGGGAGACGGGCGGCGCTGAACTCCCCTGACGGGGGTCTCCGGGCCTGGTCCTGCCACTGGTTTTCGCCTTCCCAAGTCCTTCCTCATGATCGACTTTCGGCGTTTTGTATGCTCCAAGTTCTGTGCCGGGAGGACTCTGCTGAGACCGTTTCTTCTCGTGGCGTTCCTTATCCGCCTTCTCTTGGTCAGGGCGCGTCTGGTCCGCGTCCTTCCTTTGCTGATGTTGCTCAGCTCCCGAACCTTCGGGTTGAGGCTGAGTGTGGCCAACCGCCCTCCGGGTCTTGGCGCTTCACAACGCAGCGAAGATGGAACTCTCTGCAAAAAACAGCAAGACAAGGAAACAAGGTTAAGCACCAGCATCACAATCAACATGTAAAATAGCGGCGCACTACAATGACGCATCGCCCTCAGTTGTTGTCTGCTCACCACCGCCATCTAGCCAGTGCTTAGGGCGTTTGGCCCCGCTTTTCAGGTTGTAGTTCCAGGTATTCCCCAGTCTACAATGTGGCGTCATTCCCCCGAAGACGGTGAAGTCGGTTGAACTCTTTGATTGTGCCCATACGCCAAGTAGGTCGAAGGCGCTCACCCAGGAGGCATCCTCGGCGATTCAGCTCTCATAAAAAAAAAGCTGTGAAACCACACAGAGGACGCCTTGGACGCCGTAGACTCCGCTCCCAGAATACCCTCCTCTTTGAGAACGTAATGCCATTTGCCCATTTTGGCGGAAATAAAACTGGCGGAATACTTTTGGCGTTGGGAAGAAAATGCCTTTGATGCATCACACTTGAATGCGGTCATGACCGCCCAAGCATGAGGTTGGGCGCTCCAAGGACGCTCCCAGAAGATCCAGAACATCCACCTCCGGAATCCAAGGGGAGCGGGGACGTACCTAAGCGTCAACCCAAAACCCCACCCATCCGGTGGACAGTTCCGATTGAGGCTCGACAGGGGCGGCGTTTAAAAAACGTGGGCATGCGCTTCATTCAACACCCTCCCAGGGGCTCGCTTGACGAGGGGAAGTACCCCGGCCCCAACCTTCGGGTCGCGGGGGACCATCCCAATCTGTCCCGGCAAGCCTTTTTTGCCGTATGCCCACGGTTCGGTCTGCAGTTTCAAAACCCCCCGGCCCCCCTTGGGTGAACCCGACTCCGAGGCGAACCCCTTTTGAAATTTGATTTGGGGGCCTTGGGCCGGGCCCCTTCCCCGTCGGCGGGTTTTCTCCCCGCGGATGGGCAGCGTTTCGTCTCCCAAAAACCGTACTCGGCGGTGAAGTCCGCTTTGGTTAAAATGATGCGGAGTCTCCGGGGGTAGGGATTGCCCTTTTGTTTGGTTTCTGGACGTTATCCCCGTCATCGATTTTTTTCCCTTTTTAAAATCGATAGAGGGGGATCGGTTGCACGGAGGGGTGACGGCGTGCGTTTCGGCGGAGAACCCCCCCCGATCCTCCTCCCTTATCATAGCCCCCTACAACGGGAAGGATAAGGGGGCAAAAAAAAGGAGGGGGAAATGAAGCAAGGGCGGGAAAAGGAGCGTTTTGTCCTGCTTGAGGGGGGCGCGGGGGGAGCCCCCCCTCGTCCCCCCGTCCCCCTCAAAGACTTTTTAAATGGTCTGCTAGGCGTGCGACCCACTAGCAATTTCCAGCCCGAAGGAAATAGAAGGGCGGGGCAGCATTTCAAAAAAAAAGGAAAAAGGAAAAAAAAAAAAGGGCGGATAAAAAAAAATTTTTGAATGAAAATTTCAAAGGAACTACTTGCTTCGGGGGAAAGGGCGACCAACATCAGAGGATCTTCGGTGTTTTGGAAAAGGGAAACGGAAAAAAGTAATGGGGGGAAAGGCGGACTCGGCGAAAGCAGCCCTAAAAGAGGTTGGCAAGAAGAAAGGGGGGAAAGCTCTAAAAATAGTTTTCATTTAAAGTCCCAAAACGGGGGGGGGGAAACCCCAATTTTACTTGAGGGGAAGCAACCATCGCCGAGTAAAATTTCCCCAGTTCCCCCAAACAGGGGCTGGACGTTCGAGTGGCTTCCTATGCTCCCGGAGGGCGAAAACCGCCCAAATAAATGGGGCACGGCCCCCCAGTAGGGGGGAAAGGGGGCAGCACCTACAGAAAGAAGGGGAGCGGTGAAGCTACCCAAAAGAAGGGCCCCGCCCTTTTAAAATACCGGCAACAGGTTAATTGGAAGGGGCGGATCCTCGTCTGGGGGGTTCAAACATTCCATAGTATCCCCCACCTCTGCGGGGCCCCAAGGCCTATGGGGGAAAATTTATGGGCACCAAGGGGAAATCCCCCCCCACCTGACCCGGGGGATCTTCCCCCAAGGGGTTTCTAAAGCCCATGTATGCCTCGACCTCTCGGGCCCCCAAAAACCTAGGGGAATTGTGGGCCCCAAGGTAAATCCCCTCCCACCTGGCCCGGGGGGGCTTCACTCCCGGGGGGCCTTGCCCCTTAACTAAAAGGGGCACCTGAAACTTAAAGGGGGACCCCATTTTTGACGGTGCTCTTGGGCCCCCTCAAAAAGACCGTGGACCCCCCCCCTACCAAGGGAATAAAAAAAACGGTCCCCCAAAAAAGCCCCCCACATCTTTTTTTTTGTCTATTGTATTGTATGCCTTTTTAGATATTTTTTTTGGGTTTTTCCATTTGTTTTGGAAATTTTTTAAAAGGGAGTAAATTTATTTTCAAAATGTTTTTGTTAGTTATAAATTTTTTTTTTTTCAATCAATTTGTTATTTTTAAAAAATCAAAGTTTTAATTTTACTATTTTGTTTTATTACATGCCTTTGTGATACAAAATTTTAGTTTTTGGGCCCAAATACTAAATTTTACATTGGATTATGTGCATTAACCTAATTTTTTTCAGAAAATTAATGTAGTTAAGTTTTTCAAAATTTTTTAGTATTTGTTCCAAAAGTTTTAAATTTTTATTTTTTTTTTTTTTTTTTAAAAAAAAAATTTTTTTTTAAAAAAAATTTTTGAAAAAAAATTTCCCCCCTGAAGTTATGGGAAGTTTGGGGAAATTAAAAATATTTGTTTTAAAAAAAAACCCCCATTTTTTTTTTTTTAAAATTTAGGTCTTTTATTTTTTTTTAATTTAATCACTTTAATATATGTTATTTCCTTTTTAAATTTTATCATATAAAAAAGGTTTTTAAACCCCTATTTAGACTTTAAGACTTCATTTTTTTTTGAATTTAAGTACAAAGAGTTAATTTTGAGCGAAAAATTTTAAAATTAAAAATTTTTAGTTTTTTTTAAACCAAACAAAATTTTTTGTTTTTAAAAAAACCAATTTTTTAAACATTTGTTGTTCTTGAAGCAACATGTTTAATTTGAAGGGGTTATTTTTTTAAAAACAAGATTTTTAAAAATACATTTTTAAAATACTAGGGAAATTTTAAAAATTTTCAAGAACGTTGAATTAACTTTATTTTAAAATTATGAATGCGGAGATGATTTTTCCTAAAAAAAGTAGCCCTTCTCTTCAAATTGTTTATTCTTCCTAAAAATAAATTTAAAAATTTATTTTGCAAGGTTTTGGGGGGCCCGCCAACGGGCGGGAAAAAAAGCTTTATATTAAACCAAATATAAAAGGCTTTTTTTTTCCCTCCACAGCTATCAGATTCATTATGAGGGTAAAACAAAAAAGGGGAAAAGGCGGGCTACAAGAAAAATTCCCGCTGCTACCATTGTAGCAGTGTATGAGAGCCCTTTTATTCCTTTTTTCCCCCGAGGTAGGGATTACCCCAAATTTAAAAGATCTAATTAATTAACAAAAAAACTTATTTAAGATGTAAAAAATAAATTTAATTGAATTAAAACAGGTTTTACTAAAAAAAATGATTTTTCCTTAAAATTGGGGGGTCGTTAAATTTTTTTCCCCGGGTTGGGTTTCCGGGACTTTGAAATTTTGTTGGGGTTCCCCAAAACTTTTAAACTCAAAGGGTTTTTTTGGGAAAACCCTAGAAATTTTTTTTTTAGGGAAATTACAAATTACATACAATTTAAAATTTATTATAATTTTTAAAATATACAAATATTAATGAAAAAACTTTTTTTGTGTTTCTCCCCTTTTTCTAATCAATAACCATTCACAAATTTAGCTTTTTTTCCTTTTTATTTTTTGGGGACGGCTTTTTTGGCCCGGGGGGTCAAGCGGTTATTTTAAGTTTTAAAATTTTAAAAATTTAAAATTTTTTAATATGTTGTTAAAATTGTGAAGCAAGAAAAAAATTTAATTTTCATTTTTTTTTTAAAAATTTTTTAAAAAATTATGAATTTTGGGGAAGTTTGGCCTCTTAAAAATTCTTCCCCCAACCCGGTTTTATCACTACAGGTTTGATGTTTTTTAAAAAACATATATTTTTATCAATTGTAATAATATTTAAAATTTAAATAAATTTTATTGAGACATTTTTAAAAATTTTTTTTTCCTTAAACCCGGTTTATCACACACGTTGATATTCAAACACATTTTTTTTATCAAATGTACTAAAATCTTAGATCACCCAAATTTTAAAAAAATTTAAAAAAATATTGATTAAATTTTGATGAGAAATTTAGAAAACTAAATTGTGAAAAAACCCCCAAATTTTAAAATTTAAGATGCAAAAATATCATTAAAACATTTGAGTTTTCACCATTATAAAAAAGGGGAAAAAAGTAAAAAAATAAATTTCCCTTTAAAAAATATGAAAAAACTAGGTATTTTGCCTAGGACATAGGGGGAATTTTCCCCAAAACCCCCACAAAATGAGTGAATTGGTCCAAAAACCCCCCAAAAAATGTTTTTTGCCTGTGTAATAGGGAAAATTTTTCCCCCGGGCCAGGCCCAAGTGAAGCTGATTGGGCGGGGTTCGCTGACAGGGCCCCCATAAAAAATCAAACAGCCCCATTTCCCACTCCCAAACCCCCTTTTTTCCCAAAAACCCTCAGCCAAGGTAAGGGCCCCCTCCCCCCCTTTCTTGTTTTTTTTGGGGAGAGTAGTTTTAAATTAAAATTTTTTAGGTTTAGGTTTTGAGAATTTTTAGGAAAGTTAGGGGTTTTTAAATTTGTTTAGGGAAAGTTTAGGGAAAAATTTTAATTTCGAATGTTTAGGGTAGGTTTTAAAAATTTGGGGGAAAAATTTGGGGGGGGGTTTTTTTGACCCCCTCCCCAAAAACGTTAAGGATTTTTAAGCAATAGACGTTCGTGCTCGGGGATGGGAAATTTTGTGACCGAATTTGAAAAGGTCAAAACTTTATGGTGGGAAAGATTTTTAGTGACGTTTTTGTCATTTTTTGTGACCCTTTTCTAAATGTATTGACGTTTTCGTAAACAGTCAAAAAAAAGGGGCAAAAAAGGTCATAAATTTGTTTAGCACCATCATGTTAGTGACTATTTTCCCAAAATTTTGGTCATAAAATCATTTTTTTTTTTGTTTATACCAGGTACATATTTTAAAAATTTTTATTTTTATTTTTTTTTTACTGTGAAATTTTGAATATGTAGGGTAGCTTTTTTTAAAAAGGGTTTTTTTTTAAAAGGGGGGAAACATATTTTTTGGGGGTAAATCATCACAAAGGGGGGTTTCCCTGATTGAGCAATCAGAAGGGGCATCACACCAAAAAAGGGGAGGCAAATAAACGGATGGGGAGCTGCTCTTTCGCGCCTCTTTTTTGGTTTTTTCCCCAACCCCAAAAAAATTTGAAAAGGGGTTTTACTACGTAAAATTTCTCGGCCTTTCCTTTCTAAAAGAGCCCCAAAATTTTTTTTGTTCTACGTCGGGTGCTGCCATTGGTTGGATACTTTTTGGTTGTCAGTTTCGAACACCCCCCTTTTTTTGCCCCCCCCCTTTTCAGCCATGAAAGGGCCCCCAAAAAACAATCCTTTTTTGTTCACGTTTCCCCCCCTCCAAGGGGCCCCCCCTTGCAGGGGAAAACATGAAAGGGAATGGCCATTTTGATCACGTAAAGTGTTTTCCCCCCCGCTGTTTTTTCTTTAAAGAAAAGGAGTGCGTTGTCGACTTTTGATTTAAAAAAACCCGGGGTGGGGCCCCCCTAGCGGAAAAAAAGGGGGTTGTTGGGTTTGTTTTTGTGGCATCAGGAGTTGAGGCCCCCCCCTCCCGTATATAAATCAATCCCCCCCGGGTTGGGCTTTTTCGCGGAGGTGGGACTTAGATTGCCGGCCCTCTCATTCCTCCCTCCATTTTCCCCAAAAAACACCCCCCACTTTTTTTTAATTGCTTCGCCCCATTTTAAATTTAAAAATCTGGGACCATCGCCGGGGTTTTCCCCCGTAGTTCCAAAATTGACGGTTTTCCATGCTCCAGCCCCTAATGCACCAGAAAATCAGTAGAAAGTGGGCAGTCTTTAGAGGGTATGCTCCACTTTTTTCTCCATAAATCGAGAAATGCCACATTGGGAAAACACCTCGATCCCGTGACTTTAATTTTTCTCGGGTCGGCAAAAAAAACGTTTCATGATCTGCCCAGGATTTGCTTGGATTTAGGTGGTAATCAGGCTCCAGAGAAAAACCATGGATGGGTCTTCATGTAGAGCTTGAGTTTTCCCACTGGGGTTTCATGGCTGCTCGGAAAGCCCCCCCGGGGGGGGTTTTAACCCCCATTTTTTTGTAGCACCCACTAGACTTTTTCCCCCTTTTCCCCTTCGGGGGGTTTTTCGTTCTTGAGGGACCTGAATATCACGAGAAAAAAAAATTTTCCGTGAGAGTTTTTCATCTTCCAAAAACCGTAGGTGTGGGAAATTGACGAGTTTTTTTTGACCGTCAAATTCTTTAATTTGCAGACTAGTAGTTTTTTCCCCCAATGGGCAATTTTTGCCATCTCTCACCAAAAAGCTTCGCCCCATAAAAATTTTTTTTAAACTTCCTTTTCCACCATCCCCCAAAACCCCCATCTCGTACGTACCCTTGGGCCCGTTTGAATTTTCACCAGACTGGGTTTTGGCGGTAACGATGTGATTTTAATTAATTTTTTTAAGCTTATGAATCCCCTATGATCCCCCCGTGTTTATTCGGGGGAAATGATTTGACTTTTAGGGTTTTTTTTGAGATTTTGTGCAAAGGGTTTTTTTTTTGTTGCCGGGGCCCCCCATTTTGGGCCCCCAAAAAATTGGGGGGTATTGGGCTCTTTTTTGTTTTTTGGGGGTTTTTCTGGCTTCAAAGTAGGGTTTAAAAAGGGGGCCCATAGGAGCAAAGGGGAGGTTTTTTGGAGGCCGGACGAGGGAGATGTGACCCTTTTGCAAGATCGGGTTTTCTGCAGGGTGCGGGGGGGGACGCCGTGGATTGCACGCCGTGCGGGGGGGCACGCCGTGCACTATGCCCCCCGTGCGGGGGGGCCCCCGTGCACTGTCCCCTCACTATAAAAAACTCTTGTTTTTTGGCCCCTTTTTTGGGGAAATTTTTTTCATATCTCTTAAAACCCCAAAATCATTTCCCGACCCTAAAAACCCTTTAGCAAATTTTTGGAGAAATTTTTAAGCTTTTGGAGTTGGATTAAACCCCCAAAAAACCTTTTGGGGGAAGTCCCCACAAGGGGAAAAATAAAAACATCTCAAGGAATTTATCCATGGTGTTTTGGTGCCCCCCTTTTTTTTTTTTTCTTTACCCCCTTTTGGGCCCTGGGGGCTGTTTTTTTAGGGTTCATTTTGGATGGGAAATTTTGTTGTGCATGATAGAGGTTTTTTTTATAGAACTTTTCCTTTAAATTTATCTTTTTGTATGGGTGTTTTCCCAGACTTGTTTTAATGCCCCTTTTTTCCATGTTTGTTGTTTGGTCCTTCATTGTAATTTGATGGAAAGAGAGGCTTGGATTGAAAAGTTGTAGGTCTGGGGTTTTAAGGGGAGTGTGTTTTTAAGAGATTTTTTCATTTTTTTCAGCCTTTTTTTCACTTGATTTCTTTTCTTGGGCTTTTTTCGAACACTTGGGGGGCATGTTTTTAAATTTAACCCCAATTTTATTTTTAAAAAAGGTTGTTGGGTGAATCTCTTAGTGTTGGGCCCCTTGATATGGAGTGTTTGCCTAACCTTTTTGGTCTTAGAGTCTTAAGAAGGGGGGGCTTGTGGGGTTGGGGATTTCATCAAAGCTTAAATGATCTATTTTACTTAGTTTGAGAGCGGGGACCCCCTTTTTAGGGGTATTTGGGGTTTGGGGTTGGGGGTACGAGGTGCATTTGGTCAAAAAAAGTGAAATGCAGGGTTTTATCCGAGGCAAACTCGATTTGATTGTTTTTTTTTTTAATTTATTCATCTTGGCATGATGAAACTACCTCAAGGGGAACCCTTTTCTTTATTTGTTCCACTTTTTTTTTTGCTTTAAAACCCTTTTTATTTTTTTCTTTTTTTTTCTTTTGATTGTTCTCTTTAAAAACCCCCAAAAATTAATTAAATGTTTAGACCGTTCATAAATTTGGGGAGTACAAGCTTTGAGAGGACCTCGAGGAATACGATTTTGGGGAAAAAAACGTGTTAAAATTTTTTGGGGGCGGTTCCGGGGGGGGCTCTCTTTTCCCCTTTTAAGCCCTTAGTAGGGGAACCGATTTTCATTTTCCCTTTTCCAAATTTTTTTTTTTTTGCTTCCTTTTACTTGTTTTTTGGTTTTTTTTTACCCATTGTTGTATTACTCGGGTGTGTTTTTGTGTTTGGGTTTGTGGGAGATTTTGGGTTAGTGCATAGGGTTCAGCTGTCTTCAAGACGAATCCAAGGACTAAAAAAAGTGCCAAGTCACCTCCCATTCCCCACCCCTAATTTTAAAAAGAAAAGTTGATCGCATTCACCCACACTATGTCTCAACACGGGGATCCCGAGGGCCATCGGTATTTTTCACCCACACTAATGATGATGAGCTCACAAAGGGGAAAAAGGTACCTTGGCGGATTTGCTGTCCTACTCTTGAAGGGACCCTTTTGCATTTTTTCGAAGACCGTCAATGTTTGGGAAAACTTGGCAAAGCCTAATAGGGCCCCCAAAAAGGGTTAAAAAATGGGGGTGGTGTTAAATTTTTTAGGGAATGAAATCTAGGCATCTCAAGGATTTCTTGGAGATATGGGGACCCGGGTTTTAAAAAATGACCAAGTTCCCGGATTGTTTTGGGAACCTGCCCTTTTTCCCCTTTTTCACTCAAAGGTACCAAAAGTTTGGGTTTTGGAGAAACCAACCTATTTAAAAACATTCACTACATGGGAGGGCCTAGCGAATTTTCCTTGAAGAATTTTTCCCCCCTATATGACGGATGCAATCCGGACGAAAAAAACCCCACTTATACAAACAAGGAGAGCTCTTAAAGGGAGACTTGAATAGGTTCCCCCATTCTTGGGTCTTGTCCTCATCAAAAACTTCCCCGAATGGGCTTGGGGACATCTTTGCTACCCCCCTTGATTTTTGAAAAAAAAAGGGGATGATCAAAAAACCCCCCGGGGGAGGGGGTTTTAAAGGGTTTGCTCACTCCCGAAGTGCTCTAAAAACTCTTCGCGGAGAGGCAACAAAAAAAGGGGGTTTTGGTCTCGACAAAACCTCCTAAGTTAAGTAGGGAAAGGGGACCCACTAGGGACTCCGGTCCGAGTGTTGAGAAACCAAAAGGATTCACCCCCCTTTGGGGAAAAGCAAAGCCCCCGGGGGGCCGAGATGAAAAATGACCCAATGTCGCTCCCTTATGTTAAGATCGACCCCCAATGGCTTACAAGAAAGTACCAAAAGCACCCAAAAAGCACCCCCCCAAAACCCCCAAAATTTCATCTCATGTGGGTCCCCCAACCCGGTTGCTTCAAATATTGTTGTGGGGTTTTGGGGGGAAAAAGATCAGAGTTGGGTTTTTGGGGCCCTTTCCCCCACCCCCCCCGTTTTTGGGGCCAAAAGGCGACCTTGAGGGGGTAAGCTTGCAAAAGGGAAAAAGGGGTTTTCCCGGGGGAAATTTTTTCCCCCCCCGGGTAATTTTAAGGTAAACATAACCCCCTTTTGGTTTTAACAACAAGAAAAACCCCAAAGGGTTCCCAAAGGGGCCAAGGAAAAAAGGGGTTTAGGGGTTATAGCGGACTACACCAAGGAATCGGGGGGGTTTTAAAAGGTTTTTGGGGGTTTCAAAAAAACCCAAAAGGTCTCAAGGAATTAAAACCCCTTAAACCCCAAGGGGCCCCCAAAAGGGGCTCAAGGGGGGCCCCCAAGGTCAAAAGCACCAAGGGGGAAATCAATGGAATAAAAAATGGACATCCAAGTCAAGGTTTTTCCCAAAGGGCCTTCCCCCCCGGGGAAAGTACAAACCCTAGGGTAAAAGGGCCCCCCGGGGTTTAAAAAGCCTCCTCAAAAAAGGGGGTGGTTCTTCAACTCTCAAAAAGACCCCCAAAGCGGGAAAAGATCCAATCATAAAAAATCAAAAACCCCAATTGCCAATTTGGGGAACCAAAATTTGGACATTTTTTCTAAGGCACTCTGGGGGCGACCCCGGGCATTTACCTTCCAATTTCCGAAAAACCCCCCAAGGCCCCGGGGCATTGGGAAGGTAGTTTACCTTTAGAAGTGGAAAGCCCCCTTTAAAAAAAAAAACCCCCTACCCCAAATTTACCTACAAAGGTAAAAGATCCTAATTAATTTGGGTTTATGATTTTTGAATTAAGATCCTCTTCGGATGAAGTTGAGGGGTTTAAATCGAACCCCCAGGGGGAATGTGAACAAAGGGGCTCCAAGGAACCTAGTAAGGCACAAAGAGTTTCACCCCGGTCTCTCCCCCGCAGGGGGGGGATCTCCATTTTTTCCAAAACCTCCATAACCCCTCTCTTTTAAAAAGGGGTGGGGCCCAGAGAAGGTTTTCAAGAAGTTTGTGGAGCGGGGTTAAAAATGCAATTTCTCTTCCTTTTCCCCAAGCAAGGGCTATGATCCCCCCTTTTGCTTTAAATTCTGAAGGAACTCTACCCCCAAAAAAAGAAAGCTACCGGAGACATCTCTAGTCCACCTTAATGGGAAATGCTCCCCGTTCTCTTCAAAAGTCCACCCAAAAAGCTAAAGGGGGTTTTGGGTATTTTTTCTTCCCCCTTTTGTTTTTGGGAAAATTTTTTTCTTGCTAATGGTCTTGCGGATTAGGTGCTAGTATTTAAAGCATGCCCATTGTTTTTTGAAAAACTAGGGTTGTCTAATCTTCGTCCTATCGTATTTTACATTCAATTTGGGGGGCAAGTCGACCAAGAGTCCTGGGAATTTTTGATATGGCAGCCCCCAAAAAAAAGGGGCCCTTTTTTGTTCCTAGTTGATTTTTCGGTCATTGTCCGATGATGTTATGTCTCATTAAAAATTTTGGTTTTCCTTTCCCCAGTACCCTTTTCGTGCTTTGATTGATTATGACGGAAAATTGACATTGAGAGTAGGAAAAGGTGTTTCATTTTGGTACCGATGGCATGAAGTTTTTCTCACGCACAAGATGATTTAGAGTCTGTGTGATATGTTGCTTGGGGTAGGTGTTTTAGTTTTCAAAACCCTTGGGGGGTTTTTTTTCGAATTCTTTTTGGGGTTTCCCCTTTGAAGGGGGGTGCGGGAAAAATTTAGGCACCCCATTTTAAAAAATAAGGGGGTTACCTTGATGAGGGAGAGAAAAAATTAGAGGGTGAAAGGGTTTTTTTTTGCTCTCCCGAAGGTGGGGGGAAAAGGGAAAACCTCCTATGAAAAAACCCCCTATTTTTGAGCCCAACCCCCCTTTTCCCCCTTTGGGTATGCTTTTCTCATCCAGATTCTAAGCTCCGGTTTATCATCCCAACTCGAGCTTCTACCCGGCAAAAGGACCGTCGTGGAGCCCCTTTAAAAAGTACTGGACTATTGCGTGGAGCATCCGGATATTTGAGGTAAAAGCCCCCCTTTTTTCTCACATCGGCCCCTTTTGGGGAAGGTTTTCAAACCGGTTTGCAACCAAAAAAAGGCTAAATCCTAACATGAAGGGGGTTTTTTAAAAAAAAGAAGTTTTTAAAATTTTCCCCCCCCCCCCCCCCCCAATGGGTATTATTTTTCCTATTTCGGGGAGGGCCCCTTGGGGGTTTCCCCCCCGCAATTGTCCAAAAAAAGGGGGGGTCAGGGGGGGGAGCAAAAAGAAAAGGGGTGGTTACCCGACAAGGCGATCAACCCGGGGGCTGTTTGCATAATTATCGTCGACTAAAAGATCCCCCAGGAAAGGGTCATTCCCTCTACCTTTCATGGATTTAATGCTGGCGTCTCTGGGCACGATACTATTGTTTCTTTGGATGGTATTTTGGGGGGGGGTACTTTCAAATCCGATCGCCTCGGGGGGACGGGGGAAAAAGACCACATTCCCAACCCCTTTGGGTTTACTTTTGCTTATGACGGATTCCCTTTGGGTTGTGCAACGCTCCCGTCCCTTCCAAGGGTGTAGCTTGCTATTTTCGATGTTTTTGGGGGAAAATTTTGGGGGAAAAGTGTTCATGGGGACTTGGGGGTTTTTTTTGGGGGGATTCTTCGACCTTTTTTTTGAGGAACCTTGAGGGGGTTTTTTGCGTCGGGTGAAAGAAAAATCTTGCTTTTAAGTTGGGAGAAGTGTCATTTCATGGTAAAAGAGGGGATTGTTTTTTGGCCCAAAAGGGATTTTTAAAAAAAGGCTTTGAATTTTGAAAAAGGGGCAAAGTTGGAGACCATCTCTCAACTTCCCCCCCCTTTCAGTAAAAGCCGTGAGAAGCTTCTTGGGGCATGCCGGTTTCTATGGGCGTTAAAAAAAAGACTTCTCGAAAAAAAACTTCCTATCCCCCTTTTGAAAAGGTTTTGGGGAAAATTTTCGTTTTGATGAAGATGCTTGCAAGTTTTGAACCCCAAAGGGTCCCCCAAGGGAATTTTCCCCCTATCCCTTTTTGCTCCGGTTGGTCAAAGTCTTTTTTTTGGATGTGTGATGCTAGCGATTACGCCTTTGGAGGGTTTTCTGGCCAACGAATCGACAAGAGTTTCCCTTTTCAATATCATGCAAGAAAGGGACCCCAAAAATTGATCTCAAGGAACTACACAACGGGGGAAAAAAGGGAGTTTTTGGGGCCTAGTTTTTTTTTTTTAAAAAGGTTTAGGTCCTACTTGGTTTTTTTCTAAACCCCCATTGTCTTCCGGACCACCAACTTTGAGGTACCTTCTATTGGGCCCAAATTAAAAAACCAAAGGGGTTGACCGAGGCCCCCTTTTTTTAAAAAATTTTTGTTTATTAAAGATTGAGATAAGAAGGGGTCCGAAATGTACCGGACCACTTGTTGTTGGAAGAGGGGGAAAAATGGTACCAATGGTAATGAAGAGATCAATGACAACCCCCCCGATGAGCTTTTTATTCGTTAACAACTTTTGAGTTAAAGGGGGAAACCCTTTGGGGTTTCGGATTTCGCTAACTATCTTGTAGTGGAGGGCTGAAGGGGGCCCCCTCCACTCAAGAAAAAAGGAATTTTTTTGCGGTTTTTAAGCATTTCTTTTTTTGGGGCGATCCTTTTGTATTTGAATTTTGGGTCGGATTTTTTTGGGTTAAAAGATGTGTCATTATGGAGAGTCTAAGGAATAAGGGGACATTGCCACTCCGGTCCTGGGGTGGACATCATGGCAAATCGACGGCTCGCAAGGGTTTTTTGAGCCCGGGGTTTTTTGGGTTTTTGTCTTCCGAGATTGTCAAAACTTTTAAAAATCTTGCGATGCGTGTAACTTTCAGGTAAAAATCTTTTCCCCTAAGGGAAAAGCCTCAAAATGTCTGGGTTTGGGTTTAAAAAATTTGATAATGGGGTATTGATTTCTGGGCCCCTTTCCTACTTCGCAGGGGAACAAGTACAATTTATTTTTTGGGGAGTTTTCGTTCTAATTTGGGGGGGGGCATAAGCTTTCCCCACCAATGACCCCCAGTCGTTTGGGGAAATTTTTGTTAAGTTTTCACTCGTTTTGGTCCCCCCCCCTGCTATAAAAAAATGGTGGGGGGACCATTTTCAAGGGCAATTCGATCGGTATGCCCCCGGTTCGGGTCACTCATCGGATGTCCACCTCTATCCCCCCCAAAATGGCCCAAACCGGGGTGACCAAGGGAATTAAGAAAAACTTAGAGAAGAGGGGCCCCAAAACCGAAAGTTTGGGGCGAAAAAGCTGATGACGCTCTATGGGCCTCCCCACGGCCTACAAGACCCCTTTTTGGCACTACTCCTAAGGGTGGTCTTGGCAAACATGCATTTTTCCGGTTTAGCCGAGCCCGAGCTTATTGGGCATTAAATTTCTAAACCCTTTTATATGAGTCTCGAAAGGGGAAAAAGGAATTTCGGTACATGAGCTCGAGGAGTTGCCATCATGCATATGGGAATGAAAAACTTTAAAGGAGGAAAAAAAGCCATTCATGATTCCCTTTTTTAACCCCGGGAAAAAGGTTTTTAAAGTTGGTGATCCCGTTCCCCTATACAACCTCGGCTCAAGCTTTTTCCCCGGGGAAAAATTGAGGTCTCGTTGGTCGGCCCCCTTTGGGTAACTCATGTTTTTCCTTATGGCCCCATCGAGGTAATCTCCCCACCCAAAAAAAAAACCTTTTTAAGGGGTGAATGCCATAGACTTAAGCATTTGTTGTTAATGATACATAGGTGCTGTTGAGGCCCTTTTTTTGGGTTTTCCCCCTTTTGATTTTTCCCCTTGCTTCGGGGTTTTTAAAAGACTTTTTAAACAAGGGCCCCGGGGGAGGCAACCCGAGTGTTTTTTCAGTTTTTTCCCTTTTGTTTTTGATTGCGTGATTGTGTGTTCTTGTGGGTTCAAGGTCCTTGATTGTTGTGGCCCCCCTTGTAGTCCCCGTAGGCTTTTGAAATTTGAAGGGGGGGGTTTCCTTTTGGGTTGATTTGACGTTGTTTTGGCCCGTTTTTGTCGAGGGGGGAAAAATTTTTTTTTCGGGCCCCCCGGTGCACGCCGTGCCCCCTTTTCACGCCGTGCTAAAGCCGCCGGGGCACCGTCCCCCGGGGTTTGGGGGCCCAGGGGGTGTCCAGGGGATTAAAAAAAAATTTGGGGGCCCCCGGTAAACCCGTGCAGCCTTGCACCCGTGCCCTGCACGCCTGCCCCCTTAAAACCCCTGCACCTCGTGGTTGGTTTTGGGTTTTTTTCCCCTTTTTTTGGTTTGGCTTTTTTTTGGGTTTCCACCGACCCTCCACCCCCCCGGGTGACCCACTCGAACCCCCCCAAAATTCCCCCACCCCCTTTTGACCCCCCCCACCCCCCTCACAACTCTCTTTTTTGTCCCCCAAAAACCCCCACCCCCCGACCCTCCAGCCGCGCGCCCATACACGCCCGCCGCCCCAGTCCTACCCGACCCCCCCCCCGGGGCCCCCCCCGCTTTTGCCCCCCCCCCGACGCCCCCCCGGGACCCCCAAACAACCGCCCACCCGGGGCCCACCCCCGCCAACTCTCCCCCCCCCGCCCCCACCCGGGCCCCCCCCACTTCCCATTCCCAAAAAACCCCCGCCCGCCCCGGGGGCCCCCCAAAAAACCCCCCAAATTTCCCCAAAGTTTTCCCTTTCCCCCCAAACACCCCCCAGCCCTTTCCGTGCCATTCGCCCCCCCGGGGTTTTTAAATTTCCCCTTTGATCTGTTTTCATTTTTGAGGATTTGGTTTGGGGGTTTCTCTTTTTGGTTTGGGGGGGGGGTGATTTGATGTTTAGTTCAATTTTTGGGGTTTTTGTTTTGATGAGTTAATCAAAATTTTATTTTTTGGATTTGAGGGCTTCAGGGAAAATTTTTTTTTGGGTTTATGTTTGGGGGGCCCGATTTTAGCGTTGTTTTATGAACTCAATGGTGGCATTTTTTTTTGTGTTTTTTTAAATTTGATTTTTTTTCATCATTTTGGTTTTGGGTTTGGGGGTGGGGAATTGTAGTTGTTTGGGTTTTTTGGGTTGCTTTTTTTGGGGGCGTGTGTTTTGGTTTAAAGGGGGGGGATGGGGATTTTGGGTTTTTGTTTTTGGTGGGGTTGCTGTGATTGTGTTTTTGCTAAAGATTTTAAAGGGGTTTTCGGTTTTTTTAAATTTTGTGGCAAAAATTTAATGTCATCATAAGGAGGGTTTTTGGGTTTGGTTTTGGGGTCCCTTTCCCAAAAAGGGACTTATGGCATTTGTTTTTTGGGGTTTGGGTTTTTCCCCGGTTGCTTCACTTTCTTTTTTTGGGCCCCTTTTTGGTTTTCATTGCCTTGTTTTAAATTTTTGGGGACCAAAAACCTTCTTTGGTGAGGGGGGGGGTGGTTTAAATTGTGCTCGATATTGTCCCAAATTTTTATCTTTTTTATGATTGGGGCCCCCCATAGGATTTGTGTCAGGAGGTGCTCTTCTTGTAAAACTTTTTTTGCACTTCTTTTGCGGGGTTGCCTCCCAAGGGTAAATCACTTCTTCACCTCCGCTCCCAAGCGTCCAAGCACCGCTTCCAAGAAGGGAAAAAGGGAAAGGGCTGGGGGGGTCTTTGCCCCCACCACGGTCACCTTCGCCGCTCCACCTCCTCGTGGCTCGACCCTCCCCCAAAAAAATTTTGGTTTTTAGATCTTTTTTTGACCCCAGGGGCGGGCTTTTTGTCGCTATCGGTTATGGCGAGATGGCCCCCCGGGGAGGGGGGGGGAGATTTGATTTTGAGGGGTTGCAGAGCCCCCATGGGATGGTTGGGTCTTTTTAAAATTTTTTGATGGGGGCCGGTATTTGCCCCCCTTTTGGGGGGTTTACGGGGGGTTTTTTGAGTGGCCTACGAAGGAGTTTTTTTAAAACAAATCTCAAAGTGGGTGTCCCCCAACCCCCCGTGAGGTTTGTGTGCGCTTTAGGGTTTGGGGGTGGCGCCGTTTTGGGGTCCATTGACGGGGTTTTGGGGACCCTCTTGGGCTATGAGTGGGCGGAGGTTCAAAGTGGGGGGCTCTCTGGGTTGGCTTCATATTTCTCTTACGGGGGAGCCGGGGTGCATTTTTCAAGGGGAAAATTTATCGAGGGCTAAGGGGGTTTTTTAGCTCGCTCAGGGCCCCCCCTCACAGAAATGAATCGGCCTATGCTGAAGCTCCTTATTTATTTTTTCCGGGACTCCACACCCCCGGAAGTCTTTCCCCTCTCCAGGGGTAGCTCAGCAGAGAAATTTTTTTTCTTTTTTTTGTTTGGAAGGGGGATCAAACGCATCTAGGGGATTTTGTGTAGGAAACCCCCCTTCAATCCCGCTAATGACACTGCTGGTGTTTTTGCTGGGGGGGGGATTTGTGACCAGGTTGGTGCGGGGGTATGATGCCTGGATGCTTTTGGGCCTGCTCCAGCATTTTCGGCCTCGACCAGTTTTCTTGCATTGTCCCCCCCCACAGCTCAGATCACGCCCCTTTGGTTCCCACTTGTCGGGTCTCAGATGAGAAGTGATGGGGGTGAGGAGATGACCCTATACCTTCATGAGCTTATCTGGGGGTTTGGGTCGCCCCCCAAACCGTAGGGGGGGGTATCGTGGGGGCAGGGGAAAAGTGCAGCGATACAGGACTTAACAGGGTTTTCAGGACCTCGAGGCGTACACGCTAGGGACTTTGAGAGCCCACTTTTTTTGGACAGCGCTTGCTCGGTGCATGGGTTCAGAAAGGGGTTTTTGGGGGATCCGTTTTCTCAGATTCAGCATTCCCAGTACTGGCAGCAGCACAGTTATTTCCCCCGGAGAGTTTCCCCCTCTGAGTCGGCCCCTCCAGCACTTGGACAGTTTTCCCCCCGCCCCCCCCCTTTTTGAGGGGTACCCCCCTTTGGGTCACGTGGCCTGGGCACCCCCGACCCTCACCTCCTGGGATGCGGGGCACTCACCCCTTCTCAGGATTTTGGTTTTTTTCCCTTTTTTTTATTTCTGTTTAGACTGCTGTTTTGTTTTTGTTTTGACTTCTTATTGGCTTTTTTTCTTTTTGGGCTTTTAACTTGTCGTGTTGTTGGATCACGATTCATCCGTACCTCACTTGTCAACTAGGGTTGTGTTTGAGCGGGGTGCCCCCCCTTTTTTTTAAAAGGGGCCCCCCCGATTCAGGTCCTCGCCCTGAGGGGGTTTTTGCCCGGGACCCCCTCTCCGGCTTCTTCTTCACCGCCCCGGTATTTTCGTTCCCCTTTTTCCTCTTCTTTTTTCATTGGGGAAAAAGCTATGTTTTTCTTTTGGGGTTTTTGGTTTTGGTGTGATTATTTTGTCGGTAAAAGTTAAAGCTATGATTGATGTTTTTGCTTTATTTTTAAATTAAAAGTCGAATTCCTCATTTTAGAATCGTTCGGTTTTTGACGTTTAGTTTTAATTTTTTTTCAAGCCTTCAAAAAATTTTGTTTAGATTGTTCCTTTGAACCTAAAACCAGCATGTTAGCAAAAATTTAAAAAATTTTGGGGGGCCCGAACGGGAAACTTTTTCACTCTTGTATGTTGGTTGATTGGTTGGATACGTTTTTTTTTAAACCCCTCGATAAAACCGGTCTAGGATGATAAAGGGCCCAATCGAATTTCTTCCCCTTTTCATGTTTTTTTTTCCCTTTTTTTGATCTTTCGTGATTGTGGCTTGAAAATAGACGGAATCCAATTCAAAAATTTTGCCCGGGGGGTTTTTAAGGGGCAAGATAAGTGGCTAAGTTGTAAAAAAAAAAAAAAAGTCAAAAGAAAAGCTAGGAAAACTGGGACCAAGTAAGTGTGGGGTTTTACCCAAAAAAAAAAAGGGGAAAGGCTGTGACTGGGGAGGTTCAACACCTAAGTGAAGTGTTAAATTCGGGGCACTAGTGGGAGTAAAAAAAAAAAAAAGAAAAGAAAAAAAAAGAAAAAAAGTTTAAAACTGTCCCCTTTTATCCTCCCCCGAGTTGTAAAGTGGGTTTAAAAAAACGGATAAAATCGAGTCAACCCCAACATTCACGACTCACGACCCATGTTCCGTTTTTCAAGCCCTTTTGATTGGGTTTTGGGGTTGTCGTGGTGGGGTTTTTCTTTTTTCCCCCAAACAACCACTACTTGAAGGGTGCGGGAAATTGGTGGGGTTTTTAGACTTGTTTGGTTGATGTTCTTGCATGTGTGGGGTTTTGTTTTTTCGTGGAACTTTTAAAACAAAAATTGTGATTGCTTAAAACTCAATGGGCCGAAAAAGTCATTTGTGAACTTGAATGTTTTCGGGTTCATTTTTGGGGGAAAGCAAAACTTAGTCGTAGGGGGTTTGATGTGACTTTTAAATTTAAAAAATTTTAAGCTTTGAAGACCTATGATTTGCCCGGGGGTTTTTTTTCGGGGAAAAGACATGACTTTTATGCGTTTTTTTGAAATTTTTTGGGTTAAAAAGGTTTATTTCGTTGTCCGGTTGCCCCTTTTGGGGCCAAAATTCGTGGGGATGGAGGCTTTGTGCATTTTCGGTTCTGGCTTAAAAATAGGGTAACAAGGAGCGCATTGGGGGAAAAAAAGGTTTTATTTTAGGCCGGCGAAAGGGGGATTGAGCCTTGCAAACGGGTTCCCTTTTGAGAGTGAAAGGGGGTGCACCCCCCCGCAGATGTGCCCGCCCTGCAGGGGTGCACGCCGTGCACTATGACGCCGTCAGGGGGGCACGCCGTGCACCCGTCCCCTGCCATAAATACCTTTATTTTGGCCCCCTTTTGGGGGGGGATCTCATTCTCTTGAAAAACCCCCAAAAAAAATTTCAAAGAAAAACCCCCCAAAACCCCGGCACGTTTTTTTGGAGCCCAAAATTTTAAGTGTTGGGGGTTTTGGGGGGAAACCAAAAAAACCCTTTGGGGGGAAATGCCCACGTGGAAAAAGTGAAAATCATTTCCCAAAGGTTTTATCCATTTGGGGTTTTGGTCCACTCTTCCCCCCTTTTTTTTTTACTCCCTTGGGGCCCTTTTTTGGCCCGTTTTCTAGGGTTCTTTTTGGGGGTGGGTAGATTTGTTGGCATGATAGAGATGATTGTATAGAAAAAGCCATGATTGACTTGGGTTTTTTTGAGGATGATTCCTAGACTTTTTCTTAATGGGCCCTTTTTTGCCAGTTTGCTTGTTTTTGGTTTCCCTTCATTGTAATTTGATGCAAAAGAAAGGGTTTTTGGGTTGCATAGAGTAGGCTGGGGGTGAAGTGATGTGTTCTAAGAGATTAGATCATCTTTTTCACCCTTTTTTTACTTGATTTCTCTCTTGGGCATTTTTTTCAAACCTTGGTGGGCAGGGGGGAAAAATTTTTCCCCCCAATTTTATTTAAAAAGGGGTTTTTGGGTGAATCTCTTGTGTTGGGCGGGTATGGAGTGTTGGCCTAACCTTGGGGGCTTAGATTTCTTAAGAGGGGGGCTTGTGTTTTTGGGCTTTTTACCCAAACCCTTTTAAAAGCTTTAAATTTTCACTTTTTTTTGAAGCGAGAGCCAAAATTTGAGGGGGTTTTGGGGGTAGGGATTAGGTGTACGAGGGGCCCATCGAGTCTAAATAAGTGAAATGCGGGGCATCCGGTGCAAATCGTTTCTTGATTAGTTGGGTTCTTTCAACTTTTTCTTGAGGTTTGAAACTACCCCCAAAGGGAGAACCCCTTTATCTTTATTTGTTCCATTCTTTTCTTGTTAAACCTTGTTTTTTTTTCTTTTGGTTTATGCTTTTGATTTGTTCTTTTTTAAAAAACCAAAAATTTAAAATTTCAAATGTTTAGACCTTCAGAATTTTGGGTGAGTACAAGCTTATAGAGGCCCCCGAGGAATACGCCCTTTGGGGAAACACTGTATCAGTAAGACAAAACTAACAAGAAATCCCCTCTTGGGGGGTTTTTTTCTTTGAACACTTATCCCCCAAAAAGCATTAGGTTCATTTCATAAACCCCCCCCCTTGTTTTCCCCAAAAAAGGGAGATTGAACCCCGGCGGGCTTCTAAACCCCAAAAACCACCAAAATTTTTTCCCCAAAACAACCCTTTTTCCCCCGCTCCGGGGTTATACCCCCCCCCTTTTTCCTTTCGTCCCCCCCAAAAAAAACTATTGAGTTTTCTCTCAATCTCTTTTGCTTGCTTTGTGGGGTTTGGGGGAAAAAATTTCATAATAGCCCCGGAAAAATTTTTAGCAAAGTTTTTATGAGTACCTCTCTTCCGCCGTGAGGACACCGATTTCCCGGTTTTATCACCCCCTTTAAAAAGCGACTTTCTTTGCTTAGACGGGTTTTTTTTTAGAAAAACGAATATTCAATCAATTCCCCCCACTCATGCCTTTGTTCCCCGGCCCTTTCGGGTTATTTGAGGGGTTTTTTAGTGTTTTTATTTTTGCACAGGTTTTTGCTGTAAAATTAAATTTCCCCGGACGTGTCAAAGGGGTTTGGGAAAACCTCGGGGGGAAAAAAACCCGGGAAAATTGATCCAGGAGCCCATCAAGTAAAAACCCAAAAACTCCCCCTTAAACCACTTATTTTTTCGGGGAAAAAGGGCCCCAGGGTTTTTTCGGGGGAAAATGAAAAGAACAATTCATTGATGTCAGCCAAAAAGTTTTCGACAAAAACCGTTGGGGTTTTGGGGCCAAAAGAAAATCATAGGAGATCACCGGGGGGGATTCCATTCCAAGCATATTTTCGTTAAAATTTTTAATTTTTCCCCCATTTTGGGTTTGAAAATATTTAAAAAAATCCGGTGGGCTGGGTTTAAAGTATAAAATATTTAACCCCGGGGGCCCCTTAGAAAGGGGGAGACCCAGATCATAATTTTACATCAGAAAATACTTTTTTTAAACAGAAAAATACGGGGTTTTTTTTTAATTCTGGGGGGGGAAAAGTTTGAGTTCGAAAAACCCTTTAAAAAGACGTGACCATCCCTTTTTTTTTCGGGGGAAAAACCCGGGGCCCAGGGGTAGTTTTCGAAAATCGAAAATCTGTCAGATCTTAAATTAGGTTTTTCAATTTTTTATGTTCTTCCTCTGGAAAAGGGGAAAAATTTCTTTGCTTTGTTTCTTTTTTATAAACATGAGTAGCTAAACTTTTGGGGTTTTTGCTTTGACAGAGAACCCTAAGTGACCGGGCTTTTAAAAAAGGGGGGGCGGATCGGCGGTGATTAGATTCGAAATTCAATCGTTTTTTTTCATGTTTGATTTTTTCTTCATTGTTTTTTTTTTTTGTCTGGATTTTTTTACCCGATAGATTTGTTAAAAAAAGGGCAGAAGGAATGCCGCCCCTTTTTTTTTGAACATCGAATTGAACAATTAACCTTTAATTGGGCGTGCCTTTCGTTTGGAACCGGTTAGGTTTTAACCCCCGCAAGAGAACTCTTTTTTCATTTTTTTAAAAACCCCAAATTTAAAAAGTCGTTGGGGAGAGGGGACCGTACCCCCGGGGGCTAGTTAATTTGGTGTTAGAAGGTTTTGAGCGAAGTTCGCCGGGGGTTTAAAACCCCCGGGAAGGGTTTGGTGGTTTCTTAGTAATTGGGTTTTAATGGAAAAAAGGAAAAAAGCTGATCTGTTGTTGCCAAGCCTGGGAACGAAGGGGGGTTCAAGGGCTAAAAATTTTTTGCATCCCCTTTTTTTCAAACCCTAATTTCCAATTGGTTTTTTTTTAAAATTTTTTTTTAAATTTTTTTTGTTTTTTAGATTTTAATCGGGAATCACCCACGCACAAAATTGTTTGCCTTCGGGGTATTTTGCCAAAATTTTTTAAAAAAACAATTTTTAAAAACCCCTGGAAACGATTACCCCGCTTTTTTTAGCTTTTTTTTTTATTTGTTTTTTTTGTCAAAAGACAGGTTCATCAAATGGCGCCGTTGCCGGGGGCTTCTTTTGATTGTTCGAAAGGGAAAAATGGCAAATTTTTTTCTTTTTCTTTCTCTTTCACCTTTCCATCCCTTCGATTTTTTAAAAAGGGTTTTTTTGTCTTTGTTATTGAGGTTTCCCGGGGTATGCCTCACCGGGCCTTTTGGGGGCGCTCTCAAACCGAAAAGGCTAAAAATGCGAGAACCAGGCAGTTCTGCTCCACCTTTTGTTTACAGATTCTGGGAAAGGAGACCAAACCCTTTTTTTACTGGGTCAAGATCGGGAACCCCCGGAGAGTTCCTCATCCGATCTTTACCGTACCGTCATCTTTTATCCCCTTAACACCGAGTCCCCCCACCCCTTCCATCTCCTCCTGGACTAGGGTTACAACCCCCCCCACCGAATGGCGATCAACCGCCGCTGCCACCCCCCCCAGAAGGTCTAACAACTATAACAAGGGCCCATCAAGACTACGTTCGTCTGCCCCCGCCGTTCCGGATTGAAGGAATCCTGAATATGAGATCAAGATTTTCCCCCCTTTTACTATGACTCTAGGGGGTTTTTTGTTTGAAGGCAGGGGCCCTTTTTAAAAACCCCTGCAAACCCCCCCTTTCAGATTCCTTGATCTCTGCACCTTTCAAGAGCGGGGGAAACCCCCGACAAAAAAAACTCTTTGTCGAGGGTTTTTCCCTTCTCTCTGAAAGGGGCCTGCGAAAGGTGGTTAGGCTTTTTAAATTTTTTGGGGGAAAAAAAGGGTCAAAGGGGGTTTGTTGAAGAATACTTTTCCCCCCGGGCCGAAAAAACCGCCACAAGGACAACTTGCCCGATTCTCCAGAAAAAGGGAAAGCTTATAGTACTTGGAAAATTTTTTTCCCCAAAAAATTCTCTCAAAAGCCCCCCTCATGGGTTTGAGCAGACCGTTAGGGTAAAATCTTTGCTCGAAAGGGCTTCGAGAAGAATCCCCAAGGGGTCAATTCTCTTTCTGAAGGGGGTTGCACTACACAACACCCGAAGCTGCTCTTTTTTTGTTTTGGGGTCGCATGTCTGGCAGTCGCAATTTTATGGGGCTCGTTCCCCCTTTTTTTGGATTTTTAAAAATGATTTTCTAATTGGCCAAATTTCGAAAAATTTAAAACCGAAAAATTAAAATTTTGGCGAAAAACCCCCCCTTTTTTTCGGCGAAAAAAATTTTTTAAATTTCGAACTGTTTTTCCAGTTTTCCCCCTTTTTTGGTTCGAAAAAAAAATTTTTTTTTTTCGGCGAAAAAACCCTTTTAACAATTTTCGGGGAAAAGCCTTTTT
>JAVBHU010000067.1:0-50940 GCA_034768395.1 Linum lewisii | reverse complement strand
ATTTTGAATATTCAGCCGAAAGTTTGCTGAATTGATTGAAAAGTGCGCCTGGCACTTCCAAATGTGCGCCTGCGCACTTTAGGGCCCAAAATCAGCACTTTTGGTACTGTTCACTGTTCCCTCTTTTGCAACTTCAACCCGGCACATACCCAAACGTCCCAGACCTCAAGAGACCCTCTTAAGTACCGTTTCCGGCACTCTAGTCACCCAGACTTGAGTTCTAACCCGTTCGGTTGGGCGGGGATGTTACAAGTCTCCCAACTTTAAGAGATTTCGTCCCGAAATCACAACCCGACTTGCTCTAGCAATGCAACCATACATCACAGCAACAAATGCAGCAATTCAAGATCACATTACCTCCCGAAATTCCCTTTTAACGGCTCTAGGAACACACACCTTCTAAGGGCACTACTCCCACACTACTTCAAACTTCTACCTAACAGACACGCACAACCGAACCTCAACGGCACCACTCACAACAAGAACACAACCAAAACACAATCACACCAACTCACTCAAGAGCACCACCACGACGCAAGAGCTCAACAAAGCACAACTCACACCAACAAGAACTATGAAGCTAACACCTTCGACTAAAACTCACACCCTCAAGCACTCTACTCACTTAACCCAATTCTACAAGGCTCTACTCCTCTAACCAATTTCCCAACCTGCTACTACTTCACTCTCAACTACCGCCACCCTCTTCACTACAGGAGGACACAAAAAGTTTCAGTTGACCAATTTTAAGAAATCACATTTCATTTCAAATCACTTTCCTTTCAAATTCACAACACTTTCCTTTCAAAACTTCCCCACCACTTCAAAACGATTTGAAAATCCTAGAAAGTTGGTCCTGTGCCGATGCTTCATCCCATCCCCCTACGAGGTTAATTACTCCTCTAGAAGAAGAGACGAATCACCAACACAGCACAACTAACCAGGCTCTGATACCACTTGTAACACCCATCCCAAACCGACCCGAGTTCACCCGTGGTCGAACCGATTTGAGTGCTACTTGAAGAACCAGCTTTTAAAAGAAAAGAGTAAAAACGCAGCGGAAACAGAAACAACTCTTAAATACAAGTTCAAAACGAAGGAGGCCCCCACTTAATAAAACCGAAATACAACTGAAATCCGAAATCCGATCACAACTGATCACAAAATCTCAAAACGATTACAAATCTTCCAATCCAAAAGTGTC
This sequence comes from Linum lewisii, assembly GCA_034768395.1. Classification (NCBI taxonomy): domain Eukaryota; kingdom Viridiplantae; phylum Streptophyta; class Magnoliopsida; order Malpighiales; family Linaceae; genus Linum; species Linum lewisii. Next base: position 49,736 of record JAVBHU010000067.1, on the reverse strand, counting down.
AACTGAAATCTAAATTTAAAACAATGGTCACTCCACAATAGCTTCCTAATTCTTCACTTCACAACTCCAACCTGCAACTCCTCCGAACTCAACCGAACACCTGAAAAGAGAAACTGGGGGGGATCAGCTTCCTAATGAAACTGAGTGAACCCACTGGGTTTAACTATGCGCCGAACCTAACCTGAAGAAGTGATCCCAAACTTCTCACGAGACACCAACAATGGAATCAGACTCAACCTTTACCAGTTTTAATTCTCTAAACAGTCTAAGTGATCACATAGGTGCAGTTCCAAATCAACACTTACCATCCTCAATAACATCCATGAATAACAGAGAATCATAAATCATACAGTTCAACATTATAACACAATACGACTCAAGATCATAGTCAGCATTTCCACATACACCACAATCACACACCCATTCACATTCAACACACACATTAATCCCATCCCAATTCACTAAGTGAGCTATAATCATCCCTAAGCAAATCTAGGTTATCATTCAAGTGCATAACGCCGTACTAACCATCCACAATTCATATCATCATCATAATCATCAACCACTTAACATCTAACCCGCAACTCATCGCATTAACACAACTCAACTCACAGATCAATCCGACCCAGTTCACACAATTACATAACAGTTCGCCATCACATACCGCACGTCACATATACAAACTCAACACATCACATTTCAGCTTGTTCACATCAAGCACAACACACGCACGACAGTTCACAATTCATTTAACTAGGTGAGTCAATTAGGCGCCATAAGGAGTTGTTCCCCCGCTACCCCGCCGGCCATCACATCATCCATATCCCGCAGGATCTTTCCCCGTAGGGAGATAACACGACGCATCCCCTAAGGGATCCTTCCTCAACGGAGCTATCACGAGCATCCCATCGGATCCTTCCTCAACGGAGATTTCAACCCTATGACTCCATGTCATAGGATTCACCCCAGTGAATCGGACTCTAACTCAAGGGTATTTCGGTTGGGTAACGTTGGCTCCTTCCGGTTCTATCAATTAAATTTCATTTAATGCAACCACAACCATCACACTCATCCGCAAACAGTTTCATTCAACCACGAATTCATTTCACAATTCCACTGTACAACTCCACTCCACAAATTACACATCCCAATCCCACATCACAAAACCACAACACAATCCACATCATGATTCCACAACACAATTTCATGTTCTAGTTCCAAGCACCAATTCTATGTTCCAATTCTAGGATATAATTCTAGTCTAACCACAAACGGCAATAATAGATACAATCACAGAGATTCATCACATCCACCCCATCCTATCTCACATTTCTAGATCAAATACATTAGCTATCAACTTTCATCCAATCCCCACATCAAACATAAATCAGCACAGTCATCATACTTCAATCACAAGACAATTATTCAGTTTTACTCTCATAGGTTCATGCAAGACCTAATACATCCTAAGTCCAGTTCCAACTCCTCACTCCCATTCCTAGTCATCTAGTCAACCATACACTCACACAAGTCAACCATACAACCACATAACCATAACAATCAAGACGACATCAATTTACCATTTCAACTCTCCTATTGAGCGTTACTAGATTAAACCACCTAATCTATCTAGTTCACATATTTCATCTAACACGATTCCTAGCCACAATTCGACCAATTCTGACATCCTCATTCATCTCAACCATTTACCATTCCACATCCAAGACTCCAACCTTATTACAATAACCACAAGGCACCGACTCAATCACCAACACGCACAGCATCAATTTCATTCAAATCAATCGTACAACCTCAGCTCAACTAGCTCATGCATTCAGAACACCCAATTCCATTACTCAATTCCATTCACCAATTCCCTAACCAATTCCATAAGTCAATTCCACGTACCGGTTCTATTGTCCACTTCCACGTACAAATTCCCTTACCAATTCTATTAGCCCATTATAAGTCATAAGTCTACCACCTTAAACACATTAACAACCATCTTCACACACAACATCAATTCTACCTAAAAGGCACGTTGCATAATTCATACATCAACACCAAGCATCATCTCAATCCCAATCATATGTAAACCAACACAATCCAAATCATTCAATAATCCCATATCACACATAACCACACATCACAAGACATTCAACGCCTTCCACGGCACAAACAGTTTAAGGGTAAACGGCTAGCTCACCGGCCACCCCCCCTGCAAGTACAGGGGAAGCCATGTCATGAGTCGTAGGGTTACCCTCCTGTACATCCTTCATTGGACGACCCCACATTGGTGGAGCCATCCACCTGTTCATCAATTAAGGGCGACCCCACATTGGCAGGACCACCCTCCTGCAACCACAAACTGACAATAGCATAATATACACAATTCTCATGTTCACAGACCCGTCCCTCCTATCACTCTTTACTAGTTTCGATCAATTTATCATCCATGTTAATCAATTCCCCCAATCAGAATCGTCACAAACAGCCATCAATCATAAACCATTCCATCAATTAACAAACATCCAACAATCATCAAACAGCATATTTCACAGAACAATCAACTGCAGGACAGTTTTCCCCTTTTACTCTCTTTCAATTTCATGCAAGGCCCTACATTTTTCTAGGTCTGAATTGTAACTCCTCACACCGACCAGACTACCTATCGTACGCTAAACCCTCACCTGACAAGAAGACGAGGCTCTAAAACTCTTCTAGAAACCCGAACAGCCAAGCTCTCAGACACCAAAAACGTAGCTATTCTCCTCTTCACCGACAGCAGCTTACTCCGAAATATCCAGAACCTCTAGGTGCGATCTCTTCCTCTATTACCACGAACTCATAGCAACAAACGGATCGCCAATCGGAGCTCTACAACTCTCGGAATCGAGGTTTGAAGTTTTTGGAGATTTCTGGCTCAGTCCCAAAAACGTAGCTCTTCCTTCTTCTACTGACAGCACCTCGATTCGAAATACCCAGAACCACGAATAGCGATCTCTTCCTCTCGTCGCCACGAACCCGTAGCAACAAACGGATCGTCAATCGGAGCTCTACAACTCCCGGAATCAAGGATTGAAGCTAAAGGGTTTTTGGCTTCTTCAAATACGGGTTTTGGGGAAAAAGAAAGAAGGGAAAGTTATGAATTTCCGTGCAATTTCGTCCTTTTATGCACGAAATGTGCGCCTGGCATGACAAAATGTGGGGCCGGCGCACATTGACCCCCAAAAGGAGCACATTTTGAATATTCAGCCGAAAGTTTGCTGAATTGATTGAAAAGTGCGCCTGGCACTTCCAAATGTGCGCCTGCGCACTTTAGGGCCCAAAATCAGCACTTTTGGTACTGTTCACTGTTCCCCTCTTTTGCAACTTCAACCCGGCACATACCCAAACGTCCCAGACCTCAAGAGACCCTCTTAAGTACCGTTTCCGGCACTCTAGTCACCCAGACTTTAGTTCTAACCCGTTCGGTTGGGCGGGGATGTTACAGTTTCCCACTTGATGCGGAGGCAGTTTCCTTCTTCGATGGGATGCCCTCCTCCTTGATGGGGAGGCATGCTTCCCTCTTTGATGGGATACCCTCCACTTTGATGGGGACTCTCCGTGGTGACAAAATAGTAAGTTGATAGCCTCACTTAATCACTTTTACGTAATAGAATGATTAAAGCTTAATAAAGCCATGTAAGCCTCCATAAACATGCGATGTGGTATTTTTGGTCATCATCTTGGAAAGGTCATATCTCACAGGTCTGGTAGAACTTTATCGTCATCTATATATGGATGGAAAGATAACGAAATTATCTTTCCATCGACACCGAATTTGTATCAATCCAATTTCAGATGAGGTGTTCTGGCCAAATACTACACTGGACGGGAAATTTGCACAAAAAATATGCCAAAAAGATGATGTCATGGACCGATTTAGATTGGTTAATCACTAAGGCAATTAATGGCCTAATAAAGCCACTTGATTTCTTGTATTTTTTCAATGTGGTATTTGCTCAAATAATTTTAGGTGTAAACAAATGCCCCCAACAACTTAGTGCACAAGAATTGTGGAGTAAGTTGTTTGACACCATTATATTAATCAAGGCCAAATATTGTCTACGGCATCACAATTAAAACAATCAAGGCAACATCGTGCCCCCTTGTCGAGGTTTTTTTATTACTGCTCGATGTATCGTGCTAGTAACTTGCTATCTAATCTCTTCAACTAATGACTGTAAACTTCCACATTGAAATTAGATATTCATCACAAGTTATCTTGGTGACATGATTTTAAACTCCACGCCAAAGCTACGCATTATCGAAAGTGAGACTATACGTGGCTACCTTCCTTCTTCCAAGACAAGTTATGGTGTGGTATGCCACGTTGGTGGCATGGTCGCTCAAGACTGATAACACCATACGTGCCCATGAGAAGGGACGTAAGACTTTAGACACGTGTAATGTTGATAAACTTCACATATCTATTGATGAGGAGGCTTCCCTCCTTCCCTCTTGATGAGGAGGTCGAGATGAATACATCATCATCATGGAGTCGGACTTAGGGTTTCCCTCTTGATGATGAGGCAGGCTTCCCTCTTGATGAGGAGGTCGACATGATGACATCATCTTCATGGAGTCGGCGTTAGGGTTTCCCCTTGATGATGAGGCAGGCTTCCTCTTGATGAGGAGGTCGACATGATGCATCATCATAATGGAGTTGCCCTTAGGGTTTCCCACTTGATGCGGATGTAGGTTTCCTTCTTCGATGGGATGCCCTCCTCCTTGATGGGGAGGCATGCTTCCCTCTTTGATGGGATACCCTCCATTTGATGGGGACTCTCCGTGGTGACAAAACAGTAAGTTGATAGCCTCACTTAATCACTTTTACGTAATAGAATGATTAAAGCTTAATAAAGCCATGTAAACCTCCATAAACATGCAATGTGGTATTTTTGGTCGTCATCTTGGAAAGGTCATATCTCACAGGTCTGGTAGAACTGTATCGTCATCTATATATGGATGGAAAGATAACGAAATTATCTTTCCATTGCACCAAATTTGTATCAATCCATTTCAGATGAACTCCATATAATGTTCTGGCCAAATACTACACTGGACGGAATTAGCACAAAAAATATGCCAAAAAGATGACGTCATGGACCGATTTAGATTGGTTAATCACTAAGGCAATTAATGCCTAATAAAGCCACTTGATTTCTTGTATTATTTCAATGTGGTATTTGCTCAAAATATTTTTAGGTGTAAACAAATGCCCCCAACAACTTAGTGCACAATAATTGTGGACTAAGTTGTTTGACACCGATTATATTAATCAAGGCCAAATATTGTCTACGACATCACAATTAAAACAATCAAGGCAACATCGTGCCCCTTGTCGAGGTTTTTTATTACTGCTCGATGTATCGTGCTTGTAACTTGCTATCGAATCTCTTCAACTTATGACTGTAAACCTCCACATTGAAATTAGATATTCATCACAAGTTATCTTGGTGACATGATTTTAAACTTCCACGCCAAAGCCTACGCATTATTGAAAGTGAGACTATACGTAGCTACCTTCCTTCCTCCAAGACAAGTTATGGGTGGTATGCCACGTTGGTGGCATGGTCTCTAAAGACTGATAACACCATACGTGCCCATGAGAAGGGACGTAATACTTTAGACACGTGTAATGTTGATAAACTTCACATATCTCTTGATGAGGAGGCTTTTCTTCTTCCCTCTTGATGAGGAGGTCGAGATGAATACATCATCATCATGGAGTCGGCCCTAGGGTTTCCCTCTTGATGATGAGGCAGGCTTCCCTCTTGATGAGGAGGTCGACATGATGATATCATCTTTATGGAGTCGGCGTTAGGGTTTCCCTCTTGATGATGAGGCAGGCTTCCCTCTTGATGAGGAGGTTGACATGATGACATCATCATCATCATGGAGTCTCTCTTAGGGTTTCCCACTTGATGCGGAGGAAGTTTCCTTCTTCGATGGGATGCCCTCCTCCTTGATGGGGAGACATGCTTCCCTCTTCGATGGGATACCCTCCACTTTGATGGGGACTCTCCGTGGTGACAAAATAGTAAGTTGATAGCCTCACTTAATCACTTTTACGTAATAGAATGATTAAAGCTTAATAAATCCATGTAAACCTCCATAAACATGCAATGTGGTATTTTTGGTCATCATCTTGGAAAGGTCATATCTCACAGGTCTGGTAGAACTTTATCGTCATCTATATATGGATGGAAACATAACGAAATTATCTTTCCATCGCACACGAATTTGTATCAATCCAATTTCAGATGAAGGTGTTCTGGCCAAATACTACACTGGACGGAATTAGCACAAAAAATATGCCAAAAAGATGACGTCATGGACCGATTTAGATTGGTTAATCACTAAGGCAATTAATGACCTAATAAAGCCACTTGATTTCTTGTATTTTTTCAATGTGGTATTTGCTCAAAATAATTTTAGGTGTAAACAAATGCCCCCAACAACTTAGTGCACAAGAATTGTGGACTAAGTTGTTTGACACCAATTATATTAATCAAGGCCAAATATTGTCTATGGCATCACAATTAAAACAATCAAGGCAACATCGTGCCCCCTTGTCGAGGTTTTTTATTACTGCTCGATGTATCGTGCTAGTAACTTGCTATCAAATCTCTTCAACTTATGACTGTAAACCTCCACATTGAAATTAGATATTCATCACAAGTTATCTTGGTGACATGATTTTAAACTCCCACGCCAAAGCCTACGCATTATTTGATGGGGACATCCTTGGGTCATCAATTGGTCCAATCACTAGGAGTCAAACCAAGGCTCTCAGGGACAAGGTGGCAACATTCATGGAGGCTTGGAGTATGCCAAAGCATGAAGAATTGGAGCAAGGATGCTGGACATTACTTAGGATGGTTGGCGAGACTCAATGATGATCCAACGGCAAGATTCAAACGTTTTGTGATCTTCAGTGACCATTCTGCCATATCGGAAAGTTGAGGGGTCTCATGAACGAAATTCATCTTCATTCATGCACTTGCATTAATGTTCATTCACTTCCACTTTGGAACAAGGGGATGTACTTAGTTAAGTGTGAACAATTAATTGTGTAGTTTTTCTAGATGACTAGATTCATCGAATCTGGTGTAGGACACATTTTCTCCTACCCTATTTAAAGGGTTCTTTGTAGTTTGTTTCAAATCAGCTTGTTTGCTCACAATTAAAGAAATTCAGACTTCGGTTTACAATATTTGTTCCTTTAAGCTTTTGCTCGTTGTTGCTTGGCTTAGGAAGTTTGGTTTATCGAGATAAGGGTATTCACCCCTTAGTTCGTGGTACCGCACACACTTGATACCTCGAGTTCTTAGCTCTATAGCTAAGGGTTCTGGTCCGATTTCCATCTTCTATCCTGATTGTGTTTTCGTTTGCAAATTGTTCAAACCGAGTTGTGTGGATTGAGCCAACCTTGGCTTTGGTTCATATCAGTTTGGTATCAGAGCTCGGTTCAACTCTTGGATCAAAGCTTCTGTTGTTTTTCTTTCGATTATAAAAAAAAACCTCAAAAAAAAATAGTAGCATTTTTTGGCTGAATCGTGAGTTGTGTGATTTCAGATTTATAGTTTTGTACTAACCATTTCTTGGTGGTAAAAGCTGGTGTGCAGGTTAAGAAGAAACAAAGTTTAAAAATCAAGAGGTCCAAAAGAATAATTTCGACCCAATCAAAGCAAAGCCACCTCACCGAGATTGTGTCTAGAAGTTATAGCGGAAATCTAAGAAAGGGTGGGTAAACAATTTGTGTTCTTTCAAAGTCAAATTCGTTTTGAATAATTTGTTTTTCGAAAACCCAGCAAAGAAATCTGACTAGGGCTTAGAGTGAACTCAACTAGGGTTGTGTTTACTTGAATTTTGAATTACTTGACTTCTAAAGCTTTGAAGAAACTTGCAACTGCTCATAACGAACTTGCTTATTGCGATTTCTGTTTCATCCTTTTCTCACCAAAAACTTGTGTGAAACACGAGAGGCAAAAGAAAGAGTGTGTGAGGTTCATTAGAGAGAGTTGGTGAGGCCATTGTGACTAATCATTGTTCAAGATGACAGATCCAGCAGGGTTCGAAGCAGCAATGAATGCGATGAGGACGGAGTTCCATGAAGCACTCAACACTATGGCTCAAACCCTCACCGCGGCCATCCAGATAATCAGCCAAGGGTAGATGATTCTGATGTGGAGGATGACGCACCTCCACGAGGTGGAGCAAGGCCACATAGAGAAGCTTTAAGAGGAGTAATGCTGGACGATGATATCCGAGGAGTAAAAATTTCGGTGCCCAAATTCCAAGGGAAATCAGACCGGATGCATATCTTGATTGGGAGAGGGCGATGGAATTCTTCTTCCAATGCCATCAATTTTCTGATCGCAAGAAGGTAACCCTTGCTGTTGTAGAATTTACTGACTACGCTTCTGTTTGGTGGAGTCAGCAAGTTAGACAAAGGGAGCGCGAAGGGAAGAGGCCTATTGGAACATGGGAGGATGTGAAACGTGTCATGAGAAGGAAGTATGTTCCAGCTTCCTATTGCCGAGATTTACGCACTAAGTTACAAGCTTTAAAGCAAGGTGGTATGACTGTTGAAGACTACCATAAGGAGATCGAGATGATAGTGTCTCGATTGGATCTAATTGAAGATGAGGATGCCAAGATTGCACGTTTCCTAGGAGGCTTACAGAGGGAAATTGCCTATCAAGTCAACTTGCAGAATTTCATCGACTATGATGAATTGGTGCGACTAGCAATACGAGTGGAGAAGCAACTCAAACTTGGCACTGGACGGAGATTCAATGCGCCAACCACTACCACACCATCATGGAAGACGAATACCATGAAAAAGAGGAAGGCACCTCGGGAGGCTTTAACAAACCTAAAACCACTCAAGGTACCTCAAATCCTAAATCTGGTTCTTCAAATACTACTAATCGGCCGAGTGGAATTCTTTGTTTCAAATGTCAAGGGCGTGGACATATGGCTAGGGACTGCCCTAATAAAGCCACTATGGTGATCCGAAATGGAGAGGTGTTCACGGATGATGAGGACGACAAGGAGGAGTTCCAAGGAGGTGAAATCAAAGAGGAGGAATCGGAGGAAGAGGAAGAAAAGGTTCCAGAAGGTTTGGTCAAGTTCAATAGAGTGGCCATTCGAGCATTGAGCACTCTAGTTAAAGACGAGTTGGATCAGCGGGGAGAACCTATTCCATGTTCGTTGTGTCATCCACAACAAACTTTGTAATCTGGTTATCGATGGAGGAAGTTGTACGAATGTAGCAAGTCAAGATCTTGTGGAAGGCATGAAGCTCACCACCATTCGACATCCTAAGCCATACAGACTTCAATGGCTTAGCAAAGCAGGAGAGCTAAAAGTGACAAGGCAGGTATACGTCCCTTTCAGTATTGGTCGATATACTGACGAAATTCTTTGTGACGTAGTACCTATGGAGGCTGCTCATATTCTGCTTGGGAGGCCATGGCAATTTGATCGATTTTCTCTTCATGATGGGGGCTAATCGATATTCCTTAACCCATAAGGGGCAAACCTACAAGCTCAAGCCTTTGTCACCAACCGAATTGTACCAAGATCAATTAGAGAAGCAACAACTTCGTGAGGCTAGAGAGAAGAAAGAGATGGAGCTCAAAATAAAGAGAAGAGTGAAAAGAAACCGAGTGACACCCATTCGAGTGCAAAAACAGAAATGGTATGTCATAAAGCTCAAAAAAGTGAGACCGAGAGGAGAGAAAACCTTTTAGCTACACGTGGTGAGATCAAACAAACCTTAACTTCTAGGATGCCACTCGTGGTTATCGTATACAAGGAGTGTTTGAATTCTGATTATGCTAATGTAACCGATTCTCTTCCTAGTGTTATCTCTTCTTTATTACAGGAATTTGAAGATGTCTTTCCGGAGGAGACTCCTAAAGGACTACCACCTATTAGAGGAATTGAGCATCAAATCGACTTTGTTTCCAGGAGCATCCATCCCTAACAAGGCCGCATATAGAACCAATCCGGAAGAGACCAAAGAGCTTCAGAGACAAGTGGATGAGTTAATGGACAAAGGGCACGTTCGAGAAAGCATGAGCCCTTGTGCCGTACCGGTTATCCTCGTGCCAAAGAAGGATAAACCATGGAGGATGTGCGTAGACTGTCGAGCGATCAATAACATCACGGTAAAGTATCGTCATCCTATTCCTAGACTTGATGATATGCTAGATGAGTTTACATGGTGCTTCTATCTTTTCAAAGATTGATTTAAAATCTGGATATCACCAAATTCGAATGAAGGAAGGAGATGAATGGAAAACCGCATTTAAGACTAAACATGGTTTATATGAGTGGATGGTTATGCCATTTGGTTTGACAAATGCACCTAGTACATTCATGAGATTGATGAACCACGTGCTTAGGGTTTTCATAGGCAGATTTGTAGTCGTTTACTTTGATGATATTCTGGTTTACTCATCTAATTTAGAGGATCATGGTGGACACTTAAAATTGGTGTTAGAAACCCTTAGAAAGGAAAGACTGTTTGCCAATATGAAAAAGTGCGTCTTTTGCACCGATCACCTTGTGTTTCTTGGCTTTGTTGTTAGTTCTACAGGAATCAGGGTTGATGAGGAGAAAATAGAGGCAATCAAGTCTTGGCCAATTCCCACAAACATATATGATGTTAGGAGCTTTCATGGTTTGGCCAGTTTCTATCGAAGATTTGTGAAGGATTTCAGTACTATTGCTGCACCACTCACGGCCGTAGTGAAAAGGGATGTACCATTTCATTGGGGAACACCTCAACAAGAGGCATTTGAGCTATTAAAGGAGAGACTCACCAATGCACCAGTTCTGATGCTACCCGATTTCAGCAAGGCATTTGAGATCGCGAGTGATGCTTCAGGAATTGGAATAGGAGCTGTGCTCATGCAAGAAAAGAAACCGATTGCATACTTCAGTGAAAAGTTGCATGGAGCTACTCTGAATTACCCAACTTACGATAAGGAATTATATGCACTTGTTCGCGCATTAGAGACTTGGCAACACTACCTATGGCCAAAGGAGTTTGTCATCCATTCTGATTACGAGTCATTGAAATATCTCAAAGCTCAACACGATGGGGAAGCAAAAGCAAAGTATGTTAAAGAGATGCATGAGAAAGCTAGACTCAACATTGAGCGTAGGACAAAGCAATACGTTCAAAATGCCAACAAAGGACGCAAGGAAAAGGTGTATGAACCAGGAGATCTCGTTTGGATACATTTCAGAAAGGAGCGGTTTCCAGAAAAGAGAAAGTCAAAGCTGCTACCTAGAGGGGAGGGTCCTTTTAAAGTCTTGCAACGCATAAATAACAATGCATATCGCATAGACTTACCAGGAGACTATGGCGTTAGAGCTACTTTTAATGTTGCCGACTTAACCCCTTTTTATGATGATTTTGCAGATTCAGATTCGAGGACGAATCCTTTTCAAGAAGGGAGGAATGATGGGGACATCCTTGGGTCATCAATTGGTCCAATCACTAGGAGTCAAACCAAGGCTCTCAGGGACAAGGTGGCAACATTCATGGAGGCTTGGAGTATGCCAAAGCATGAAGAATTGGAGCAAGGATGCTGGACATTACTTAGGATGGTTGGCGAGATTCAATGATGATCCAACGGCAAGATTCAAACGTTTTGTGATCTTCAGTGACCATTCTGCCATATCGGAAAGTTGAGGGGTCTCATGAACGAAATTCATCTTCATTCATGCACTTGCATTAATGTTCATTCACTTCCACTTTGGAACAAGGGGATGTACTTAGTTAAGTGTGAACAATTAATTGTGTAGTTTTTCTAGATGACTAGATTCATCGAATCTGGGTGTAGGACACATTTTCTCCTACCCTATTTAAAGGGTTCTTTGTAGTTTGTTTCAAATCAGCTTGTTTGCTCACAATTAAAGAAATTCAGACTTCGGTTTACAATATTTGTTCCTTTAAGCTTTTGCTCGTTGTTGCTTGGCTTAGGAAGTTTGGTTTATCGAGATAAGGGTATTCACCCCTTAGTTCGTGGTACCGCACACACTTGATACCTCGAGTTCTTAGCTCTATAGCTAAGGGTTCTGGTCCGATTTCCATCTTCTATCCTGATTGTGTTTTCGTTGCAAATTGTTCAAACCGAGTTGTGTGGATTGAGCCAACCTTGGCTTTGGTTCATATCATTATTGAAAGTGAGACTATACGTAGCTACCTTCCTTCCTCCAAGACAAGTTATGGCGTGGTATGCCACGTTGGTGGCATGGTCTCTCAAGACTGATAACACCATACGTGCCCATGAGAAGGGACGTAAGACTTTAGACACGTGTAATGTTGATAAACTTCATATATCTCTTGATGAAGAGGCTTTTCCCCTTCCCTCTTGATGAGGAGGTCGAGATGAATACATCATCATCATGGAGTCGGCCTTAGGGTTTCCCTCTTGATGATGAGGCAAGCTTCCCTCTTGATGAGGAGGTCGACATGATGATATCATCTTCATGGAGTCGGCGTTAGGTTTCCCACTTGAAAAGGAGAAGCTTTCCTTCTTTGTGGGATGCCCTCCTCCTTGATGGGGAGACATGCTTCCCGCTTCGATGGGATACCCTCCACTTTGATGGGGACTCTCCGTGGTGACAAAATAGTAAGTTGATAGCCTCACTTAATCACTTTTACGGATCAGAATGATTAAAGCTTAATAAAGCCATGTAAACCTCCATAAACATGCAATGTGGTATTTTTGGTCATCATCTTGGAAAGGTCATATCTCACAGGTCTGGTAGAACTTTATTGTCATCTATATATGGATGGAAATATAACGAAATTATTTTCCATCGCCACCGAATTTGTATCAATCTGATTTCAGATGAAGGAGTTTTGGGCCAAAATACTACACTGGACAGAATTAGCACAAAAAATATGCCAAAAAGATGACGTCATGGGACCGATTTAGATTGGTTAATCACTAAGGCAAATTAATGGCCTAATAAAGCCACTTGATTTCTTGTATTTTTTCAATGTGGTATTTGCTCAAAATATTTTAGGTGTAAACAAGTGCCCCCAACAACTTAGTGCACAATAATTGTGGACTAAGTTGTTTGACACCAATTATATTAATCAAGGCCAAATATTGTCTACGGCATCACAATTAAAACAATCAAGGCAACATCGTGCCCCCTTGTCGGAGGTTTTTTTATTACTGCTCGATGTATCGTGCTTGTAACTTGCTATCTAATCTCTTCAACTAATGACTGTAAACTTCCACATTGAAATTAGATATTCATCACAAGTTATCTTGGTGACATGATTTTAAACTCCCACGCCAAAGCCTACCATTATTGAAAGTGAGACTATACGTGGCTACCTTCCTTCCTCCAAGACAAGTTATGGCGTGGTATGCCACGTTGGTGGCATGGTCTCTCAAGACTGATAACACCATACGTGCCCATGAGAAGGGACGTAAGACTTTAGACACGTGTAATGTTGATAAACTTCACATATCTATTGATGATGAGGCTTCCCTTCTTCCCTCTTGATGAGGAGGTCGAGATGAATACACAATTATCATGGAGTCGGCCTTAGGGTTTCCCTCTTGATGATGAGGCAGGCTTCCCTCTTGATGAGGAGGTCGACATGATGACATCATCTTCATGGAGTCGGCGTTAGGGTTTCCCTCTTGATGATGAGGCAGGCTTCCCACTTGATGAGGAGGTCGACATGATGACATCATCATCATGGAGTCGCCCTTAGGGTTTCCCACTTGAAAAGGAGGAAGCTTTCCTTCTTTGATGGGATGCCCTCCTCCTTGATGGGGAGACATGCTTCCCGCTTCGATGGGATACCCTCCACTTTGATGGGGACTCTCCGTGGTGACAAAATAGTAAGTTGATAGCCTCACTTAATCACTTTTACGGATCAGAATGATTAAAGCTTAATAAACCCATGTAAACCTCCATAAACATGCAATGTGGTATTTTTGGTCATCATCTTGGAAAGGTCATATCTCACAGGTCTGGTAGAACTTTATTGTCATCTATATATGGATGGAAATATAACGAAATTTTCTTTCCATCGCCACCGAATTTGTATCAATCTGATTTCAGATGAAGGAGTTCTTGCCAAAATACTACACTGGACAGAATTAGCACAAAAAATATGCCAAAAAGATGACGTCATGGACCGATTTAGATTGGTTAATCACTAAGGCAAATAATGGCCTAATAAAGCCACTTGATTTCTTGTATTTTTTCAATGTGGTATTTGCTCAAAATACTTTTAGGTGTAAACAAATGCCCCCAACAACTTAGTGCACAATAATTGTGGACTAAGTTGTTTGACACCAATTATATTAATCAAGGCCAGATATTGTCTACGGCATCACAATTAAAACAATCAAGGCAACATCGTGCCCCCTTGTCGAGGTTTTTTTATTACTGCTCGATGTATCGTGCTAGTATCTTGCTATCGAATCTCTTCAACTTATGACTGTAAACCTCCACATTGCAATTAGATATTCATCACAAGTTATCTTTGTGACATGATTTTAAACTTCCACGCCAAAGCCTACGCATTATTGAAAGTGAGACTATACGTGGCTACCTTCCTTCCTCCAAGACAAGTTATGGCGTGGTATGCCACGTTGGTGGCATGGTCTCTCAAGACTAATAACACCATACGTGCCCATGAGAAGGGACGTAAGACTTTAGACACGTGTAATGTTGATAAACTTCACATATCTCTTGATGAGGAGGCTTTTCTCCTTCCCTCTTGATGAGCAGGTCGAGATGAATACATCATCATCATGGAGTCGGCCTTAGGGTTTCCCTCTTGATGATGAGGCAGGCTTCCCTCTTGATGAGGAGGTCGACATGATGATATCATCTTCATGGAGTCGGCATTAGGGTTTCCCTCTTGATGATGAGGCAGGCTTCCCTCTTGATGGGATACCCTCCATTTTTATGGGGACTGTCGTGGTGACAAAATAGTAAGTTGATAGCCTCACTTAATCACTTTTACGTAATAGAATGATTAAAGCTTAATAAAGCCATGTAAACCTCCATAAACATGCAATGTGGTATTTTTGGTCATCATCTTGGAAAGGTCATATCTCACAGGTCTGGTAGAACTTTATTGTCATCTATATATGGATGGAAATATAACGAAATTCTCTTTCCATCGCCACCAAATTTGTATCAATCCGATTTCAGATGAAGGAGTTCTTGCCAAAATACTACACTGGACAGAATTAGCGCAAAAAATATGCCAAAATGATGACATCATGGACCGATTTAGATTGGTTAATTACTAAGGCAATTAATGGCCTAATAAAGCCACTTGATTTCTTGTATTATTTCAATGTGGTATTTGCTCAAAATATTTTAGGTGTAAACAAATGCCCCCAACAACTTAGTGCACAATAATTGTGGACTAAGTTGTTTGACACCAATTATATTAATCAAGGCCAAATATTGTCTACGGCATCACAATTAAAACAATCAAGGCAACATCGTGCCCCCTTGTCGAGGTTTTTTTATTACTGCTCGATGTATCGTGCTAGTAACTTGCTATCTAATCTCTTCAACTAATGACTGTAAACTTCCACATTGAAATTAGATATTCATCAGAAGTTATCTTGGTGACATGATTTTAAACTCCCACGCCAAAGCCTACGCATTATTGAAAGTGAGACTATACGTGGCTACCTTCGTTCCTCCAAGACAAGTTATGGCGTGGTATGCCACGTTGGTGGCATGGTCTCTCAAGACTGATAACACCATACATGCCCATGAGAAGGGACGTAAGACTTTAGACACGTGTAATGTTGATAAACTTCACATATCTATTGATGAGGAGGCTTCCCTCTTTCCCTCTTGATGAGGAGGTCGAGATGAATACATCATCATCATGGAGTCGGCCTTAGGGTTTCCCTCTTGATGATGAGGCAGGCTTCCCTCTTGATGAGGAGGTCGACATGATGACATCATCTTCATGGAGTCGGCGTTAGGGTTTCCCTCTTGATGATGAGGCAGGCTTCCCTCTTGATGAGGAGGTTGACATGATGACATCATCATCATGGAGTCGCCCTTATGGTTTCCCACTTGAAAAGGAGGCTGGTTTCCTTCTTTGATGGGATGCCCTCCTCCTTGATGGGGAGGCATGCTTCCCTCTTCGATGGGATACCCTCCACTTTGATGGGGACTCTCCGTGGTGACAAAATAGTAAGTTGATAGCCTCACATAATCACTTTTACGGAATAGAATGATTAAAGCTTAATTAAGCAAAGCTCGAATAATAATTTTGGCGCGTGAGGCGCGTGATTTTCTCTGAATTTCTCTCTGCAATTCTGATGTCTCCGGTGGTGCGCCGCCGGCGCGTTTGTGTGCTATGGAGGCTGGGAGTTCCTCGACCGGGGCTCCTGATGGATCTAAGCATACTTGGGCTTCTGTTGTAGCTCAATCGGAAAAGGATTTGCGATTTGTGGAAGAGTCTAAAGAAGCGATTGTTGAAGGCGTTCTTCGGATTCCCAAGGCGGTCCTTGGCGTAGGTCGGGAAAGGATGAAAGGAGCTCTAGTGGGACAGTTCTCTGGGTCTGCTCCTCTTATTCAGGTAATCAGATCTATGGTGAACTGGCTCTGGGGTTATGAAGGTGAGGTTACTGTTTCATTGATCTCCGAGGGGTTTTTCTTGTTTGAATTTGCGTCGGAGGCTCTTGGTGAATGGGTTATGAGTCGTACCTGGCATATTCATAGGGCTCCTCTTATCTTGCGTCGTTGGTACTCTGATATTGAGCCGATTGACTTCTCAGCTGATAAGAAGCCAGTGTGGATTGAGATACAGGGAGTGCCGCCGGAACTGATCTACCCTGAGGGAATTAGCTGGCTGGCTACTCAGTACGGTAAGCCGTTGAGTAAATTTGTTAGGGATGGTCTGAAGGTTTCAGTGTGTGTGCTTCGAGGGGATAAAGATATAGAACGTCCTGTGTTGTTTGTGGATATTGGCAATGAGGAATTTACAGAAGTAAACGTGAAGATTTTGGCAGCAAGGCAGTATAACCAGAAGCCAAGAAGTAAGTGGGAAGCTAGACCCCAGCATAAAAATTCAGGTGTTGTTAAGGTTACTTCAGGCAATGGAACTAAAGCTTCTTCTGAAGTGGAGGTGACATTTGAAGGCCTTAAGAGTCACCCTGCTAGAGGGGGAGAGTGCAATTTGCCTAAGATCCCTGAGGGGATGGAGGGTGAACCCTCTCAACAAGGAGATTCTATCAAAGCTTCTGAAGTGGAGATAATCTCTTTGAGCCCTAAGTCTAGTCGTAAGAGGAACAAGAAGGGTAAGGTTGTTAGTGTTTCCAATGCATCGTCCCAGCTACATATTACACCTGTGAGTGTGAGTGTTCCAGGCAATGATGCTGAACCCTCACTTGAGGGGGAGGATTCACCTGGATCTCATGCTAATCAGGTTGCTGGAGGAGGTTTAGGCAATGGATGGTGAACCTAAACAACAGCAAGAAGCTGAAACTGTTCAAGCGGAGGCTGTCTTGCTGAGCTCTAAAACTGATGCTGATGGAAACAAAGATTCCACTATTTTACTGGGAGGGTTCATGGCTAATAAGAAAGTGTTTGCTTCACCTGTAAAGGGCTGTGTGCTAACTAGGCAGCAGCAAAACCGTAGGAAAAGATGAAGCTGTGGGTTTTGGAACATTAGAGGGTTTAACGATCCCTCTAAGTTTGATGCTTTAAGTACTTACATTAATAAGTTTAGTATTGCTATTTTTGCTGTTTTGGAGCCTCGAATAAAGAAGGATAAAGCTGATAAGCTTTTCCTTTCAAGATTTCCAGGTTGGGAAAAGGAGATGAGTTATGAAGGTGAGCTGGGGAAAATTTGGCTTGTTTGGAAGCCAAATGTCCCGATTGTGATGGAGAGGAAGGGAAGTCAGTTCATTCACTTCAGGGTGGACCTTCCTTCCAGTTTCTACTGCACGGTGGTATATGCTTCTACACAGTTATTAGGTAGAAGGGAGCTTTATGATGAAGTTAAAACTATTGCTTGTAATGGTAAGCCTTGGATGATTGGAGGAGACTTCAATGCCATTCTGACTTCAGGTGAAGCTTCCAACAGGTTATCCTGCTTTTCTAGTATGGATGATTTTAATAGCTTTGTTGAGGACTGTGAGTTGATTGAACATGTCTCTTCTGGCCCAAAATTTACTTGGGTTAACAGCAGAATTGCAGACCCTGTTTCTAGGAAGTTGGACAGGGTCTTCATAAACCAGGACTGGTGATGACACTCGATTTGACGTGATTATCAGCCTCATTTAAGCGACATTTCTTTGCTTAAGACATGGTTTTTAGGGTAGAATAACGAATATTCAATCGATTGCCCTATCTCGTGCCATTTGTGTTACCTTGGCCCGTTTCAGGTCTATTTGATGGTTTTCTAGTGTTTTTATGTTAGCACAGGTTTTTGCTGTCAAATAGAGTAGCCATGGACGTGTCTAAGGCGGTTGGAACCTCGAGGAATCAAACCGGAATCGATCAAAGGGGCCAGTCAAAGTCAAACAAAATCCTGCCCGAGTACAAAGATATTTTCACCAAAAATATCTTATTGATTTCGGCGAAAATAACATCACACATCGACGGACGCCAAGTGAAGAATGACTTCGGCGAAAACATTGTGTTCTTCGGACCGAAAATACAAGGCAGAGAAAGCACCTTCATTCACAAAGGAATTTTCGCCGAAAATTCCTTAAGAATTTCGGCGAAAATAATAAAGGAATCCGGCTGATTAGGGTTAAGTATAAATACTTAACCCGGCGGCCCAAAACAAAATATACAATCATAATTCGCAAAACACAACTTTTCGAATCAGAATCCTCTCAAGTTCTGGAGCGAAGAGTTGGAGTTCGAAGAGCCGGGTAGAGATCGTGACGCCATCCCTTCCATCTCGGAGAACCGGAGCTAGGAGTGTTATCTACCGAAGATCGAAGTCTGTCAGAGTCGTCTAAATTAGGTTTTTCAGATTCTTTACTGTTCTTCCTTTGAATGATGAACTCTTTCTTTGTCTTTGTTTCTTTTGTAATGATCATGAGTAGCTAAACTCGTTAGAGCTTAGACTAGATGAACCCTAAGTGACCCAGGGCTTTAAAGCGGTCACGGATCGGCGGTGATTAGATTCGAAATTCAATCAGTTCTTTTTCATGTTTGATTCGTTCTTCATTGTTCATGTTTCTTGTCTGGATTGATCACCTAGTTAGATTCTGGTTAAGCTAAGGATAGAAGCGAACGCTCGCCTTACTTTAGAACATCGAATTGAACAATTAACCTTATAATTGGAGTGTGCCTTTCGTAGGAACCGGTTAGGGTTAATTCACTGCAAGAGTAACTCATTAATCATTAGTAATTACACCAATTAATTAAGTCATTGCGAGAGGCGACCGTACCCGGGCGGCTAGTTAATCTTGGTAGTTAGAACGGATAGAGCGAACGTTCGTCGGTCTTAAACCAAAGGGTAAGGAGTTATGGTGGTGTCTTAGTAATTGATTGAATGAGAATCAAAATCCGCTGATCTGTTGATTGCCAATGCTCTGGGGAACGAAGGGGGATTCAAAGTCTAAGTTCGTCTGTCATTCTTGTTTTCAAACCCTAATTCCCAATCTGCTTTAGTTTAATTTGTTTTAATTTCTCTGCATTTCTTAGAGATAGAAGTCGTGGAACTCACACCATGCACAACGTGTTTACCTTCGAGTATTTTGCTAGTTCTGAAGTAACCAATCATAAGAGACCCTCGGAATACGATCTGCTATAGCTTTTTCTTAGCATTAGTAGTTTATTTGGTTGAACCCTCAATGACACGTTCACCAAATTGGCGCCGTTGCCGGGGAATCTTCTTTTGATTGTTTGAAAGAAGAACTGGCAATTTATTCTTCTATGTTCCATCTTTCATTTTTCCACCCACTTTGATTTTACACTGGTTTTGTTTGTCTTTGTTATCTGTAGGTTTACAGGTGTATGCCTCACCGTCCTTGGACTCGCTCTCAAACTGAACAGGCCAAGAGTACAGAAAGACAAGGCAGTTCAGCTAAACCTCTACGATCACAGATTCTGAAGAAAGGCAGATCCAATCCATTCATCACTCGATCAAGATCGAGGAACCAAAGGAGAGTTCCTCATCTCCATCTTCACCTGTACCGTCATCTTCATCCGCTTCATACACCGAGTCACTCTCACCTCCTCCATCTCCCGCCATGGACGATAGATTACCACCACCACCAAATGGCGATCAACCGCCGCCACCACCACCTGCACAGAAGAGTCTAGCAGACTATAACAAGCCGAGCGCGACTAGAGTTCGATCTGCCATTGCCGTTCCGCGCATTGAAGGAGATCTTGACTATGAGATCAAGATTCCATTCTTGACGATGATCTCTAGGGATTTACAGTTTAAAGGCAGACCCCTAGACAATCCGTGCACTCATCTTGCAGACTTCCTTGATCTCTGCAGCACTTTCAAGAGCGGAAACCTCGACAAAAACACTCTTTGTCTGAGAGCCTTTCCGTTCTCTCTAAAAGTCGCTGCTAAGAGGTGGCTTACTGGCAAACCACCTGGCTACTACACTAACTGGGATACTCTGGCTCAGGACTTCGTTGAAGAATACTTCCCTCCGGCCAGAACAACCGCCATCAAGGACAGCATTGCCAGATTCTCCCAGAGAGAAGGAGAAAGCTTGTATGATACTTGGAATCGATTCCAAGAACTTCTCTACACCTGCCCTTATCATGGATTCGAGCAGAGGCAGTTAGCTGAAATCTTTTCTCGGGGACTTCGAGAAGAATCTGCCAAGTGGGTCAATTCTCTAGCTGAAGGGGATTGCCCTACACTCACTCCTGAAGCTGCTCTTCTTCACTTCGCAAACTGTGCTTCCAAGTCAAGGAACTGGGAGCGACAATCTGAAGGATCAAGGAGCAAGCTAGATCTCGAAGCTACAATCAAGGCAGTTGTAGAGAAGCATCTGAAGAAGTCTTCCACACCGATCAAGCCGCCGGCAGCCTCTGTCTATGTTGTCGATTGCGAGTGGTGTGGAGCTTGCTCACATAATGGAGGCCGTTGTCAGAATTTTGGTAAGGCAGAAGTCTGGTCTGCCAAAGAGGTAAATTTCATCCAACAAGGCTTCGTTAATAATCAGAATGGTTATGCTGGTTATCGTACTTCAGACAGCAAGGGAACTATCAAGACAGACCTCCCTACAATGCTGGCGCCAACCAGAACCAGAATAACCGCCCGGCTGGTCCAGCTCAGGATCAGAAGCCTAACCATCCGTCGGTGGGTGTCTACTAGCCGCCACATCGCAATCCGGGTAATTATGGAACTGCTCCTGGCAATCGCCAGAATCAATATCTTAACAATACCTATCCAGGGCAGCAGCATCAAAGAGATAATAATGTCAGTGACCTGGATAAGAAGCTCAGCCAGATTATCACAAGACTCGATGATCATGACAGTCAGTTCAAGGGTCAAGCTCTTCTCAATCAAGAACAGATAGCATCTGGACAAAGAATTGAGCAAGCCGTGAACAACATCTCGAGCATGCTAGCATCTGGTCGACCATTTGGCCAGCTTCCAAGCCAGACAGAGCCAAACTCGAGAAAAGAACAAGCCAAGATGGTAACCGCTCGAAAACTCCCAAACTTAATTGCTGATGCTTGTTCTGTCTTACGCAGGATCGCTGAAACTCCAAAAGAAGAGGAAGAAGAAGAACAGGAACCGGCGCCTAAGGAGGATCCCCCTCTTCCACCGTACGTCGTGAAGCCTCCTTTTCCTAGAGCATTGCTGCCAAATGCAAGGATCGAGACTGGCATGAAGGGGAACAAGGAAGGGTATTCTGACATTCGTATTAAGAAACCTGTCTCTCCATATCCAGCTAAGTTATCTGATCCTGGTTCTTTTACTTTGCCTCTGGTCATTAATGATGTTGAGATTGAACGTTGCCTAGTTGACCTAGGAGCGTCTGTTAATGTCATGCCTGTGAGTCTGTTTGAAAAGTTAAACCTAGGAGAACTTGAACCGCCTAGTATGCAACTCGTCTTTGCTGATAGATCACTTAAAACCCCTAAGGGAGAGATTAAAGACGTTGTCACTAAATGTGGTCCGTTCACGTTCTTAGCTGACTATGTGATTATGGATACTAGTACAGATGATGCTACTATACTCATAGGTTGACCTTTCATGGATACTACTGGAATGAATATTAACGTTCCAAATGGTTCATTAACTCTTAGGGTCGGTAAAGAAACGAAGACGTTCCGTCTTAAAGGTGGCATGAAATATGACTCTAGGGATGAAGAATCTCACTGCCTAGCTGTTGAAACTGTGGAGTTGACTCCGGTCAACTCTGTTACTAATGCTTCTTCTAGTGTCTCTAGATCAATTGTTGCTGCAGATATTAAACAGGTCATTGAGAAGAAGCCAGAAACTTCGGTTCAGAAGCCGCTTAAGAAGAAGAAGAAGGAACTGCAAGCCTCTTCTAAACCACCGAGCAGACCTCGAGGAAAGAATAAGAAGACAAGACCAAAATGGTATGGAGACCAAAAATTCCGCCATCTTCCATCGAGGCAGCTGTACCACCATTTCGTTCCGAGCAACCGGCGCCGGAACAAGTATGGAAGGAGAAGCCGAAAGCATCTCCTAAGGAAGTACTAACGATCACCGATCCTGGTGATACCAAGCCGAAGATAAAAGAAAAGAAGAAGCTAACAGTCCTCATTCCTTCCATCGTCACACTCAAGAAGGATGATCTCTCTAGAGAACTATTCGGACCATTCAAGTTCGTTGATCATCTTCCGATGGACCTACCAAGCTTTTGCATGCGAATGGGAAGAGATTCACGCTTACCGGATAAGTCCCGAAGCTGTACTTCATGAACTTCGACGCGAGCGTGAAGGAGAATCTAAGTTGGGATGTCTCCTAATACCGTCCAGGTATCATCTAGCTAAAGGACGTTAATAAAAGAGCGCTTCGTGGGAGGCAACCCACGGCTGGAGTTTGTTTTTAATTTTTGTTGAACTTGGTATTTTAGAGTCGGTTCGGGGGAGCCAAAAGTGTCAGTTTGTTTGATTTATTATTTTTCGTGCAGATTCTGTGTGTCATAGAGTCAGTTGCAAGTTGATTGAGGTCGTTCCGATTTTTTTGGATTTAACTGTGATTTTCTGAAGTTAGCAAGATTTGCGAAAATATTTTAAACCCGAACAGTTCAAAATTTTCGGCGAAACCACCCTTATTTTCGGTGAAACCAATTTTCAATTTTTGAAACTGATTCTCCCTGTTCATCATTTTCGGTTCGAAAAGTTTTCTGTTTTTGGCGAAACTATTTTTGAAAACCAACAGCCATTTGAACTAAAATTTTCGGCGAAACCACATGGCCATTTTCGGCGAAACCACCTTTGAAAATCCGGCAGTACATTTGAACTGAAATTTTCGGCGAAACCATCCTTTTAATTTTGCCGAAAATAATTTCGAAAATCAGAAAATTCCCACTTTAAAAATCCGGTCCGCTTCCTCTCTCTCCTTCTTTCATTTTCGTTCAACCCACCCGAAAACCTCCCCCTTTTGTTTTTCAAATCGCCGCCGACCACCACTTCTTTAAAACCGCCACCGCCGCCATTTTCCGCCACCACCGCTGTCACCGACCACCGCCGCTCCCTTCCCCTCCCAATTCCGAACCCATCGAGCCCTAGAACAGCCGAATCGGAGCGCTACAGCTCCAGTTCACCAAAAACCTAGTTTTCAACGTTTTTCACTGATTCCTCTCAACCCGTTCATTTTTAGCAGTCATGACTTCAAGGTAAGTTGTTGAACTTTTCAATACGAATCTTTTGACATATAGATTGCTGAATTTCGTCGGGGTTGACTTTCGGTTGACTTTTTAGTTTGCCTCGTTTTGCGTGCCGACTGTTTTCGTGTGAACTAGGATTAGCATAACTTATAGAACTGTTCTAGGATGTTTAGGGAGTTCCGTGCTTAATTTCCATATCATTTGGTCTTATGTTGCTATGCATAGGATTAATTCTTTGTAATGTTGACTTTTGTGAGAAATGTCGGTTTGACTTTGACTTGTTGTGATCATTTGGCTGCCTGATGTGCTCATTCTCGTTCATATTATCGTGCTTGCCAATTGAAATCATATTTTACCGTCATTCTCCAAGTTATGATAGTCTTGCCATGATTAGGGTTCAATATGCTTAAATGTTGACTTTCTAAATGTCGGTTTGACTTTTTGAACTCTGATTGTACTTATCCGATTCTGGTTGTTCCTAAGTCTGTATTTTACTGTCTTTGATTACCGGTTACTCCGCTATGCTTACCCCACTTAGTTTCCCTCGTTTCTTTGTGAAATTGAGTTTTTCTACTAAGTGTGGGGTAAGGTTTTGGTTGACTAATCTGGTTTCATTCTGGTTTTAGGAACACCACTTATGAGCGCAGGACTAAGGCGCGACTTGATGGCGCCTCGAGCTCAGGAGCTGCCGCCCCCGTCACACCTGCTATTTTGGGTCCACCACCCGCACTCCCTCGCCGAGCTGGATACCATCGCACCATAGCTCGTCTACCAGACTTCTACTTTGAGTGCTTCCTGAAGCTCGAGCACGCCCGGGGAGCTGACGTGCACCCTCTTTCCATGGAGTCACTCCAGGAGCATGATGAGGACTACCACCGGAACGTGCATGACGCCTTAGCACCGGCTGGTCTCCTCGAGCTGACCACCATCGCCGCCGAGTTCCCAGACATTGCCCTCCAGGAGTTCTGGGCAACATTTGATCTGGATGAGCACAAGAGGAAGCAGCGCCAGAAGGTTGTCACCTTCTATCTTGGTGTGGTGTACCGACAGCTCACCTACGATGAGTTTGCTGCTCATCTTGGCATCCCTACGAGCACTATCACGATCATCACCTCGGTTGGGGAGAAGATGATGACGATGAGGAGTACAACGCGCTTTGGAGCCACATGACAGGCGTGCCTGGAGATCGCCTCGGAGTGGGCAACTCAGTTAAGTCTCTCTCTCACCCGCTTTATAAATTTATTCATATGGTTTGGCGTAGATCCCTTTTATATGCACCCGACAAGGATCTCCACCATATCCTTAAGGAGGAGCTCATGCTTCTCCGAGCCATTCGAGAGAGCTACCCTCTGCACCCCGGCTGGGTACTAGCTCGCATCTTCCGCCAGAAGACTAGGAGGAAGACACCACCTCGCAGACTCCTGGGAGGCAACATCATAGGACAGCTCATCCTCTCCTTCGGCATCAGCCATGAATATGGCCCGCACATTCCACGACACCTAGTTAGGACCGTTGGAGGAGACTTAGCGGTTGAGTACGACTTAGAACTCGACCTCAGTCCCCATGTAGCAGCTGATCCTCCACTCCAGCATGTGGTCGAGTCAGAGGAAGAAGATGATGCTGAGGAGCAGCAGCGCAGCCGCCACCAGAATTCCAAGATTATATATCCTCGCTACACCATCAGGCAGGGTATGATCAGCAGTCGCAGCCGCACATTACCGATCCATATCAGGCGCCTCCCCAGCGGCCCCGACATCACCCCACGGATGTTGGGGAATTGTATGAGCGACTTCAGGAGTGGCGCATCACCAACAACGCCACTCAAGAGGCGCGAT
Organism: Linum lewisii; assembly: GCA_034768395.1. NCBI lineage: Eukaryota > Viridiplantae > Streptophyta > Magnoliopsida > Malpighiales > Linaceae > Linum > Linum lewisii. Next base: position 24,016 of record JAVBHU010000067.1, on the reverse strand, counting down.
GGACTATTATGCAGCAACATATGCGTCGCGACGACTGGCGATATGAGGCACAGATGGCGTGGCAACGCCAGCTCGGCGAATTTCTCCACTTTCCACCTCCCGACTCACTGGACCAGCAGTGATCGGGTTGTATTCCTTTTCTGGTGTCTTCTTTTTATTTATTCTTTTTGGATTTTGGTCCATCTTTTTTCTGTGTGGATCCGGGACACTTGTCCCGGTTTCCTTTTTATGTTTCTTTTGTTTTTGTTTTGTAGGTAGTAGGGAGATTCCCTTTGCTTGCTTGGGTAGATTCCCTCCGCTCCGAGGATCCATGCTCATCCACTACGCCAATCATCTCGATCCAGGTTCTTCTACTTCACTCTGAACTCTAGTCCCTTCACTGTGAGGACACAATCTGATTTAAGTGTGGGGTAGGATGCTAGAGAACCTTACATGAACTTGATTGCCCTTGATTGTGTTTTATGTGTGCCTCGTGATTCCATTCCAGTCTCTCTAGCATTAGAATGGCTCAGTTCTTGATTTTTGATGTTAAGCTGTTGTTCAAACTTTCATAATGATGCTTAGACTGCTTAACCTATAACTTGAGAACCAACTTGTATACTTTGATGCTAAATTGCCTGGTCAGAACAAAATTTTTAAAATCACACTTGTAGTTTGTAGCCTTGATTGCATGAAAATGACCGAATCCGACTAGCAAACCAACTGTGAGCTTTTGATCCATTGCACGTAACTTGCAATTTAAATTCTTTCTGAGTGGTTTTCTATTTACCTGAATGAGTTAGAATTTGCATGAGACCTATTCGAGACCACACGATGACACGAGTTCTAGAAGGATAGGGGCACCTAGATTCCGCTACTAAGCCAGATAGCCTACCAAACGATAAAATCCACTAGGTTTAGACCCTTGAGCTTGGCCTGTTCTTTCGGTTCGATAATACATTACAGCCATTTCCCATTTCTTTCATTCCCCGTTGATCCCCTGTGGTTGTAGTTCTAGATTGACCTACCGGAAGTCGGTTTGTGGTAACCTGCCTATAGCCATTAAACAGGTGGTCTTAGCTAATATGTTCAGACGTGTAAACCCCTCTAGCAACTAAAAGAAAAATCGGCACAAAAGAAAAAAAAAGTAAGTAAAGTAAGAAAAGAAGCAAGCTTCTGAAAAAAAAAAGCAGAAAAATCAAAAAAATAAGAAAAGTTTCAAAGTGTAGTTCAATAAAACGTTCTTCTCCCTACAAATGGAAGAACGAAGTGAAAAGAAAAGTTCAAAAAAAAAATCGTGAAAAGAAAAAGAATAAGTGCTAGGTTGCTTGAGGGTATCATAGGACGAGCGTTCATCATTCCACCCGTGTTTGGTTAGACGGTAGGAAGCCATAGATTAGATTCGAGGGAAGTTAGTCGAAAGCTACACCGCACAAAGCCATCATCATTCATTCCCATCATCCATCTCATTATAAACCCGAGTAGTGTAGATTTCATTACGGTCCTAGCAGGGAAGTCCTTCTTGACTAGATACTCGTGTTGTCACAGTGGTGGAGATGTGGTCGAAATGCAAACCTATGACAAAATTCGGTAACAGAAAATGATCGAGAGCAGAAACACGTCCTTAACACACGGAGAGTGAGAGTTTCCATTGTACTATATATATCCTGTGTGAGGAGTCTGGTCGGTCAGGTCAAATTCGTGCATAATTGGTTGCTAATTACTTGTCGTGTGCAGTTTAGTAGTGAGACCAGGTAGTTGGCTGATCTGTATGCATGTTAGGTTTCTTGTTCTAGGATCGAGCTGTCTAATAATTCATTGTGTTTGATTGAGCTCCAATTTAATCGATCTTATCATATATGAACATGAGCATTTCTATTCAGTTTGCTTGAGGACAACCAAAAGCTTAAGTGTGGGGTATTTGATGACACTCGATTTGACATGATTATCAGCCTCATTTAAGCGATATTTCGTTGCTTAAGACATGGTTTTTAGGGTAGAATAACGAATATTCAATCGATTGCCCTATGTCGTGCCATTTGTGTTACCTTGGCACGTTTCGGGTCTATTTGATGGTTTTCTAGTGTTTTATGTTAGCACAGGTTTTTGCCATCAAATAGAGTAGCCATGGACGTGTCTAAGGCGTTGGAACCTCGAGGAATCAAACCGGAATCGATCAAAGGGGCAAGTCAAAGTCAAACAAAATCCTGCCCGAGTACAAAGATATATTCGCCAAAAATATCTTATTGATTTCGGCGAAAATAACATCACACATCGACGGACGCCAAGTGAAGAATGACTTTGGCGAAAACATTGTGTTCTTCGGACTGAAAATACAAGGCAGAGAAAGCACCTTCATTCACAAAGGAATTTTCGCCAAAAATTCCTTAAGAATTTCGGTGAAAATAATAAGAGGAATCCGGCTGATTAGGGTTAAGTATAAATACTTAACCCGGCGGCCCAAAACAAAATATACAATCATAATTCGCAAAACACAACTTTTCGAATCAGAATCCTCTCAAGTTCTGGAGCGAAGAGTTGGAGTTCGAAAAGCCGGGTAGAGATCGTGACACCATCCCTTCCATCTCGGAGAACCGGAGCTAGGAGTGTTATCTACCGAAGATCGAAGTCTGTCAGAGTCGTCTAAATTAGGTTTTTCAGATTCTTTTCTGTTCTTCCTTTGAATGATGAACTCTTTCTTTGTCTTTGTTTCTTTTGTAATGATCATGAGTAGCTAAGCTCGTTAGAGCTTAGACTAGATGAACCCTAAGTGACCCAGGGCTTTAAAGCGGTCACGGATCGGTGGTGATTAGATTCAAAATTCAATCAGTTCTTTTTCATGTTTGATTCGTTCTTCATTGTTCATGTTTCTTGTCTGGATTGATCACCTAGATTAGATTCTGGTTAAGCTAAGGATAGAAGCGAATGCTCGCCTTACTTTAGAACATCGAATTGAACAATTAACCTTATAATTGGAGTGTGCCTTTCGTAGGAACCGGTTAGGGTTAATTCACTGCAAGAGTAACTCATTAATCATTAGTAATTACACCAATTAATTAAGTCGTTGCGAGAGGCGACCGTACCCGGGCGGCTAGTTAATCTTGGTAGTTAGAATGGATAGAGCGAACGTTCGCCGGTCTTAAACCTAAGGTTAAGGAGTTATGGTGGTGTCTTAGTAATTGATTGAATGAGAATTGAAATCCGCTGATCTGTTGATTGTCAATGCTCTGGGGAACGAAGGGGGATTCAAAGTCTAAGTTCGTCTGTCATTCTTGTTTTCAAACCCTAATTCCCAATATGCTTTAGTTTTGTTTGTTTTAATTTCTCTGCATTTCTTAGAGATAGAAGTCGTGGAACTCACACCACGCACAACGTGTTTACCTTCGAGTATTTTGCTAGTTCTGAAGTAACCAATCATAAGAGACCCTCGGAATACGATCTGCTATAGCTTTTTCTTAGCATTAGTTGTTTATTTGGTTGAACCCTCAACGACACGTTCACCAACTGGCATACTTCTTTTCCTGGAAGTAAAGTTGATGTTATTCCCTGTGAGGTCTCAGATCATTGTGCTTTGCTAATCGACATCAATTCTACTTTGATTTCTAAGCCTAAGCCTTTTAAGTATTTCAATTGTTGGTCCAAGCATGAGAAGTTTGTTGATATCCTGAGGAAGGTTTGGGCTAAGAGAAGTACAAATACTCCTTGTTACCGCCTTTATGGTAGACTCAGAGATCTAAAATTGGAGTTGAAAGCCCTGAATGCTTCTTTTTACTCAGATATTCAATCTAGAGTAATTAGCAAGAAAGAGGAGGTTGCATACAATCAGAGGTTGATGTTTGATGACCCTATCCCTGGAAATATTGAAAATACTAAGGTTAGCAGGGAAGAACTAGCTCAACTTATTAAGGACGAGGAGATGATTTTGAGGTAGAAATCAAGAGCTATTTGGATTGCAGAAGGGGACAGCAATACAAGGTTTTTCTTCCATCATATCAGGGAGAGAAATTTGAGAAACACAATCAGGCAACTGAAAAATGAGCAGGGGAATGACTGATGACCCTGTACAGATGGAAAGCATTGTAGTTGGGTTTTATAAGAGACTACTTGGGGTGGAAAAGCACACAAGATGCTGATTTAGATGGTTTAATTGTTCACAAGCTTGATGGCGATCAGCAGGACTCTATGATCAGGCCAGTTAGCCCTAGAGAAGTTGTTGAGGTACTGAAGAAGATGCCTAATGATAAGGCTCCTGGGCCTGATGGGTTCCCAGTTTCCTTTTTTAAAGAATGCTGGGATACAGTTGGGGGGATGTAACTGCTGCAGTGCTGCATTTCTTCAACTTTGGTAAGCTTCCAAGCTTTGTTAATTCAGTGACTTTGGCCCTTATTCCAAAGAAGAAGAATGCTAGTGAGGTTAAAGATTTCAGGCCTATATCCTGATGTAATGTAGTTTATAAACTGATTTCCAAGATTCTGGCAAACCGTATGAGTGAAGTACTTCCATGTTTGATAAATAGGGCACAGTCTGCTTTTATCAAAGGTAGACTGATAGGGATAATATAATGTTGGTTCATGAATTGCTCAGACCCTATGGGAAGAAAGATATATCTCCTAGAGCTACTATGAAAAATGACCTAATGAAGGCATTTGATAGTGTGAGCTGGAATTATCTGTTGAAGTTGCTACTAGCTATGAATTTCCCCTCTGTTTATGTGGAATGGATTGAAGTCTGCCTCAGGTCTACTATGCTCTCAGTCAATCTGAATGGTAGTCTGTGTGGTTACTTTAAGGCACAAGCTGGCCTTAGACAGGGTGAGCCTACTCACCCTATTTGTTTGTGATTGCAATGGAGTCTTTGAGCTGTTTGTTGGATAGAGGAGCTTCAGAAGGTAAATTTGAATGGCATCCACAGACGAAAGGAGTATTGACACACCTCTGTTTTGTTGATGATCTCATGATCTTCACAAAAGCAAAACCTGATTCTATCAAGGGGGTGGTGGACATTCTGGACTGGTTCCACAGACTATCACGCCTTAAGTACAACTCAGATAAAAGTGATATTTACTTGGCTGGTGTGGGGGATGACACAAAGGATGAGTTAACTTTGTTAAGTGGCTTTCAACTAGGTAATCTTCCTCTTAAATACCTTGGTATCCCTCTAACCTCTGGAAAACTCAGAAGGCCGGAGTGCAGGATTCTCATTGATAGAATCACAAAGCGTATCAAAACCTGGACAGTTAGATTCCTTTCATATGCTGGTAAGCTGCAGCTTATAGAGTCGGTTATTAATGGTATGCTCTAGTATTGGATATCTATCTTCATTCTTCCTAAGTACATGATGAAAGAGGTGGAAAGACTCTGCAATTTGTTTCTGTGGGGCAAGTCTGAAGGTGGAAGAGCAAAAGTTTCTTTGGATAAGTTAGCCTTCCCAAAGAATGAGGGTGGCCTTGGCTTGAAAAAGCTTACTGTCTGGAATCAAGCTAATGTTGCAAGACACATTTGGAGTGTGTTTGCCAAAAGTGGTTCAATTTGGGTAGCTTGGATTGACAAGTATAGACTGAAAGGGGTTAGTATTTGGGAAGTTAAGTCTGATTATGGTTCTTGGAATTGGAAGAGATTGCTGAAATGTAGAAATATAATGAAGCAGTTTATGACCACAGCTCCTTCTGGTGAGAAATACTTGAATGGTAAGTTGGTTACTAGATTCAAACCTAAAGCTGTGTGGAATTTAATTAGGGAAAGAAGGCCGGCTGTGAATTGGTTCAACCTGGTCTGGACAGGTTACTCTGTGCCTAGATGGAATTTTATCGGTTGGCTGATTGTGGCTGATAGACGTATTACAAAAGAGGGGTGAAGTCTTGGAATCAAAGTATTGATGCTAGCTGTGTGTTTGTGGAGAGGAAGAAGAAACTCGTTCACCTCTGTTCTTTGAGTGCAAGGAAACTAAGAAAATTGTAGACGAGTTGCTTGGTGGTTGCTTTACGAACTATCAATGGAGTGAGGTGATTCGGACAGCAGCTGATTGGTGCTGTGATTCAGTTTTTATGAGGGTCAGAAAATTGAAGTTCATTATGGTGATTAATAGCATTTGGAGAGAGAGATGCGCCAGGATTTTTGGTAGCAATAGCAGGAGTCTTGATAGTTATAGCACGATTATTTTGAAGGATTTGAGATTATATGCTAGCTCACATAGAGAGAGAGATGCAATTTTGAGTTGTTTATAGGAGGTTGTTAGTTTTTTGTACAGTTTGTAGAGAGGTATTAGTAGAGTGCTATCTCTTGTATAGACCTTTATTGGTTTTTTTGATGATATGAAACCCCTAATTCATCAAAAAAAAAAGCTTAATAAAGCCATGTAAACCTCCATAAACATGCAATGTGGTATTTTTGGTCATCATCTTGGAAAGGTCATATCTCACAGGTCTGGTAGAACTTTATTGTCATCTATATATGGATGGAAATATAACGAAATTATCTTTCCATCGCCACCGAATTTGTATCAATCTGATTTCAGATGAAGGAGTTATGGCCAAAATACTACACTGGACAGAATTAGCACAAAAAATATGCCAAAAAGATGAAGTCATGGACCGATTTAGATTGGTTAATCACTAAGGAAAATAATGGCCTAATAAAGCCACTTGATTTCTTGTATTTTTTCAATGTGGTATTTGCACAAAATAATTTTAGGTGTAAACAAATGCCCCCAACAACTTAGTACACAAGAATTGTGGACTAAGTTGTTTGACACCAATTATATTAATCAAGGCCAAATATTGTCTACGGCATCACAATTAGAACAATCAAGGCAACATCGTGCCCCTTGTGTAGGTTTTTTTTTATTACTGCTCGATCTATCGTGCTAGTAACTTGCTATCTAATCTCTTCTACTTACGACTGTAAACCTCCACATTGAAATTACATATTCATCAAAGTCATCTTGGTGACATGATTTTAAACTTCCACGCCAAAGCCTACGCATTTGATGACACTCGATTTGACGTGATTATCAGCCTCATTTAAGCGACATTTCCTTGCTTAAGACATGGTTTTTAGGGTAGAATAGCGAATATTCACTCAACTACTCTATCTCGTGCCATTTGTGTTACTTTGGCCCGTTTCGGGTCTATTTGATGGTTTTCTAGTGTTTTCATGTTAGCACAGGTTTTTGCCGTCAAATAAAGTAGCCAAGGACATGTCTAAGGCGTTGGAACCTCGAGGAATCGCACCAGAATTGATCCAAGGAGTCAATCAAGTCGAACCAAATCCTGCTCCCATTTACACTGAAGTTTTCTGCGAAAATCCCCTAGGTTTTTGGCGAAAACTCAAGAAAAAATCGGCTGAGTTCAACAAAGAAGTTTTTGGCAAAAACTCCAAGTTTTCGCCGAGAACCCTAACGTCCGAAAATCACAAGAGAAACAGTCGAGCATTCAAGTCATTTACACTCAAGTTTTCGGCGAAAACTCAAGGCAAAATCTGGCGGTATTATGGTTAAGTATAAATACTTAACCGGCGGCCCAATTGCAGATACCACATAATACCAATTACTTTTAGAATTCTCACGAGTTCTGGAGCAGAGTTTATAGTTTGAAGAGTCAGGAAGAGATCATGATGCCAACCCCTTCACCTCGGAGACTCGAAGCTAGGATTGAAGATTACCGGAGATCGAAGCTACGCCAGAGTCGTCTTAATTAAGTTTTTCAGATCCTTTTTTGTTCTTCTTCTGTTCAAGATGAACTCTGTCTTTGCCTTTGATTCTTTTGTTATGAACATGAGTAGCTAAACTCGTAGAGCTTAGACTAGATGAACCCTAAGTGACCCAGGGCTTTAAAGCGGTCACGGATCGGTGGTGATTAGATTCAAAGTTCAATCAGTTTCTCTTTCATGTTTGATTTGTTCTTCGTTGTTCATGTTTCTTGTCTAGATTGATCACCTAGATTAGATTCTTGTTAAGCTAAGGATAGAAGCGAATGCTCGCCTTACTTTAGAACATCGAATTGAACAATTAACCTTATAATTGGAGTGTGCCTTTCGTAGGAACCGGTTAGGGTTAATCCACTGGAAGAGTAACTCATAAATCGTTAGTAATTGCACCAGTTAGTTAAGTCATTGCGAGAGGCGACCGTGCCCGGACGACTAATTAATCTTGGTAGCTAGATCAGATATAGCGAACGTTCGCCAGTCTTAAACCTAAGGGTAGGGAGTTATGGTGGTGTCTTAGAATTGATTGAACGAGAATCGAAATGCGCTCATCTGTTGATTGCCAATGCTCTGGTGAATGAAGGGGATTCAAAGTCTAAGCCTGTCTGTCATCTTTGTTTAACCAACCAATCTTTCGATCTGTTTTCAGTTTTAATTTTTAATTTCCGTGCATTTCTTAGAATTAGAAGTCGTGGAACTCACACCACGCACAAAGTGTTAAACGCCAGCTTCTTTGAGTAGTCAATTGTTAGAAGACATGTGGAATACGATCTGCTTAGCTTTCCAGCTTGGTAGTTATTTGCTTGACCCGCTCTGCAACGTCCATCAAATTGGAGCCGTTGCAGGGGACTTCTTTTAATTCTTTGAAAGAAGAACTGGCATTTTATTCTTCTACTTTCCATCTTTCACCTTTCCATCCACTTCGATTTTACACTGATTTTGTTTGCTTTGTGATTTGTAGGTTGTTCACAGGTGTATGCATCGCCGCCCTCTTACGCGCTCCCAAACCAACAAGGCTAAGAGTGTAGAGAGACCAGGCAGTTGTGCTTCGCCAAGACAATCACGGATTCCTAAGAGAGGCAGAACCAATCCACCTCCATCCGTCACTCCGATCAAGATCGAGGAACTGAAGGAGAGTTCCTCATCTCCATCTTCAACGTCATCTTTATCCGCTTCATACACCGAGTCACTTTCACCTGCTCCATCTCCTAAGATGGGTGATGAACTACCTCTACCACCACCAGGCGGTGCACAGAAGAGTTTAGCTGACTACAACAAGCCGAGCGCGACTAGCATTCAATCTTCTATTGCCGTGCCGCCCATTGAAGGAGATCCTGACTATGAGATCAATATTCCATTCTTGACTATGATTTCTAGGGATCTACAGTTTGAAGGCAGGCCACTAGACAATCTGTGCACGCATCTGGCGGATTTCCTTGATCTCTGCAGCACTTTCAAGAGCGGGAATCTCGACAAGAACACTCTTTGCTTGAGAGCTTTCCCGTACTCTCTGAAAGGCGCAGCTAAGAGGTGGCTTACTGGCAAACTACCTGGCTACTACACCAACTGGGAGACTCTTGCTCAAGACTTCGTCGAAGAGTACTTCCCTCCTTCCAGGACAACAGCCTTCAAGGACAGCATCGCCCGATTCTCTCAGAAGGAAAGAGCGAGCTTATATGATACTTGGACTGAATTCTAATAACTTCTCTAAAACTGTCCTCGCCACGATTTCGAGCAGAGGCAGTTAGCTGAAATCTTTGCTCGAGGTCTTCGTGAAGAATCTGCCAAATGGGTCAATTCCCTAGCTGAAGGGATGCACTACACTTACACCTGAAGCTGCTCTTCTTCATTTCACGAACTGTGCTTCCAAGTCAAGGAACTGGGAGCGACAATCTGAAGGATCAAGAAGCAAGCTCGATCTCGAAGCAACCATCTAGGAAGAAGTAGAGAAGCATCTGAAGTAGTCTACTACACCCATCAAGCCGCCGGCAGCCGCTGTCTACGTTGCCGATTGCGAGTGGTGTGGAGCTTGTGCGCATAATGGAGGCCGATGCCAGAATTTTGGTAAAACAAAAGTCTGGTCTGCCGAAGAAGTCAATTTCGTTCAACAAGGCTTCAGCAACAATCAGAACGGTTATGTTGGCTACCGCAATTTCAGGCAACAGGGGAATTATCAAGATAGACCTCCCTACAATGCCGGTGCTAACTAGAACCATGGCCAGAACCAGAACAGCCGACCAACTGGCCCAGCTCACAATCAGAAGTCAAACCATCCGCCGGCAGGTATCTACCAGCCACCGCACCGCAATCCGGGTAACTATGGAACTGCTCCTGGCAATCGCCAGAATCAATATCTAAACAATACCTATACAGGGCAGCAACATCAGAGGGACAACAACGTCAGTGAACTCGACAAGAAGCTTAGTCAGATCATCACCAGACTTGACGATCACGATAGTTAGTTCAAGGCCCAAGCTCTTCTCAACCAAGAACAGATTACATCCAGTCAAAGAATTGAGCAGGCTGTGAACCAAATCTCTAGCATGCTAACATCTAGTCGACCATTTGGCCAACTTCCAAGCCAAACCAAGCCAAATCCGACAAAGGATCAAGCTAAGATGGTATCCGTTCAAGAACCGACAAACTCATCTACTAATGCTTCTTCTAATTTATGCAGGACTGATGAAGCTCCAGAGAATAAGGAAGCACCGAAGGAGGCGTCTAAGGAGTATGATCCTCCTCTTGCTCTGTACTACGTTAAGCCTCCCTTTCCAAGAGCATTGCTACCAAACGCAAGGATCGAGACTGGCATGTGGGGAGGTAAAGAAGGATATCTTGTCGCTCGTAGCAAGAAACCTTCATCGCCATATCCAGCTAAGTGTTATGATCCTGGTTCCTTCACTCTTCCTCTAGTTATTAATGATGTTGAGATAGAATGTAGTTTGGTTGATCTAGACGCGTCTGTCAATGTTATGCCTATGAGTTTATATGAAAAATTGAACCTAGGAGAACTTGAACCAACTAGCATACAACTTGTCTTTGCTGATAGAGGAGAGATAAAAGACGTTGTTACTAAATGTGGTCCTTCCACGTTCTTAGCTGACTATGTGATAATAGATACTAGTAATGATGATTCTACCATTCTCATTGGACGACCCTTCATGGCAACAACTGCAATGCAAATTAACGTTCCAAATGGTTCCTTGACCTTGAGGGTTTGTAAGGACACGATAACGTTCCTCCTTAAAGACGGAATGAAATATACTCCTTTGAATTAAGAATCTCATTGTCTAGCTGTTGAAACTGTAGAGTTGACCGGAGTCAACTCCGTTACTGACGTCTCTTCTAGTGTTTCTAGATCAATTGTTGTTGCAGGTCTTGAACAGATTACCAAGCAGAAACCAAAATCTTCTGCTCAAAAGCCGCCAAAGAAGAAGGAACTGAAAGCCTCTTCTTCACCACCGAGCAAGGAACCTGGCAGGTCACGGAGAAAGAATCAGAAGAAGAAGACTCAAATGGTCTGGATACCAGTTGTTCCGCCACCTTCTACCGAGCCAGCTGCACCACCAATTCTTTCCGAGCTACCGGTGCCGGAGCACGTAAAGAAGGAGAAGTCAACAACATCTCATAAGGAAACACCGACGATCACCGATCCTAGTGATATAAAGCCGGAGGTTAAAGAGAAGATGAAGCCGATCATTCTCATTCCTTCCACCGTCTTCCTTGTAGAGGATGACCAATCAAAAGAACTTTTTGGTCCGTTCAAGATCACTGATCACCTTCCCGATGGACGTACCAAGCTTATACACGCTAACGGGAAGAAATTTATGCTTGACGGAGATGCCCCGAAGCTCTACTTCATGAACTCTGATGCTAGCGTTAAGGAGATCCTGAGTTGGGATGTCTCCTAATACCGTCCAGGTATCGTCCAGCTCAAGGACGTTAATAAAAGAGCGCTTCATGGGAGGCAACCCACGGCCGGAGTCAGTTTTTCATTTGTGTCAAACTTAGTGTTTTAGAGTCGGTTGGGGGGAGCCAAAAGTGTCAGTTTGCATGATTTCTTATTTTTCTTGTGTACTCTGTGTGTCATCGTTGCAAACGCAAGTTGTCTGAGGTTGTTCCGATTTTTTTTTATTTAATTGTGATTTTCTGAAGTTTGTCGGGATTGCGAAAATATTTTCAACTCATGCAGGTCAAACTTTTCGGCGAAAACTGTCCCATTTTTGGGCGAAAACTACCCTTTCAATCCCACTGTGTTTTCTGATTGATTTTAGTTAAACTTTTCGGCGGCGAAAACTCATTTGAAAATTGGCATACGATTTTAACGTGAGTTTTCGGCGAAAAATTGCACATATTTTCACCGAAAACCTGAGGCAGAATTTCCAAATCTTTCCCTTATTTTCCAGGTCACTCTCTCTCCCCCTCACTTTGCATTTTCGAAAATATCAAAAACTCCTCCCCCTGTTCCAAACCCGAACACCGCCCCCGCCCATTTCTCGCCACCGCCACCATTGCCGACCGCTGCCGCCCTGTTCCTCTAGAGCTCCTGTTTTGCCAAACCCTAGTTTTCTCGATTTTTCACCGATTTCTCTCTCTCCGTTCATTTTCAGCACTCATGGCTTCAAGGTGAGTTGTAAAACTTTTCATTCCGAATCTTTTGACATGTTGAATGCTGAATTTCGTCGTGGTTGACTTCGGTTGACTTTTTTCGGTTTACCTCGATTTGCGTGCCGACTATTTCTTGTGAACTAGTTTAGCTGATTGTTTGACCTAATATAGCATGCTTAGGGAGAATTGTACTGAATTTTAATACCATTTGATCGTGTGTTGATATGCTTAAAGATAGCATACCTATAGATCAGTGTTTGAATGAGAGGTTGTTGAATTATCCCAAATCGGGCAAACCGGGCTCTGATACCAACTTGTAACACCCTAACCTATACATGACACATAACCGGTGAATTAACATAATTACAACGGAACATGATTTGGGTGTTACACTAACTTGCTTAATAGCTTGATATTTTCTTGAAAATTTGACATGAACTATTCGTATAATGGATCTAACAGTTCTTCTAATCAAACCTGCATAAAACATAACATACTTCTACATATACACACCATGGGTATCCACATTATCCATAGCCATTTTAGAACATGCCACTACTACAGACACACTACCACTATGTATATATCCTTACAATCCTGTAAGCATACATCTGCACTATATACACATAGATTACATAATAACTACAACGTGCCTTTACATACCACACCTGCATAAGGGTCTAACATATGCATGAAAATGTGTCAAAAACATATGTAAGTGAAAACATGGATCTTTGGCCAAAATGCACTCCCTCGTAGACGTCCAAGCATGGAGTAGTTGAAGACCGTACCTCATCGAGCCTTTAACTCCTAAACCTACTGGAAGCTGCAAGGATCTCTACTGCTGTTGTTGGTCTGCTCACCCACAAGGATAAGCAGAGTAAAAGACAATAAAGAAAAGGGTCAGCTCATAGCTGAGTGAGTGTAATCATAGCATCGTGAGTTCATAACAAAGCATACCCCTAACATGTATCTAGCACATAAGCCAAAACACTAGGATTGAATCTCAGCTATCCTGACATCCTAATAGGGAAAAGACTCAACCACCTTGATATATGCACATGCGTCTTATCATATTTTAATTATTAGGCGCCTGGCTATTCCCATGCTATTAACTCTACCGGGCTTGCTCTCTTGCTTGATATTCAACACCACTAAGGGTGTGATCATGACTTATAAAAGATCCTTCACCATACCAAGGGTGAGGTTATAAACTTGACTTCATGAATAGGTCTACACCATACCAAGGATGCGACTATAAACTTGACTTGTTAATTGAGTAATAGCATGGGGAGCCCTAATTACTACGTGAATGACCGTGAGACCAAACCATATATGACTTATGTTCTTGTTCATGATTCTTAACTTGATATACCTTAACCTTTACTCGATCATTTAATACACTTGACTTGTATATTCTCGACATAACAATACTTTACTTGACTCATAATAACTTAGGAATCCCATAGTAGTACTTCATCGGGTCTGGCCCTCGTCCCGGGTTGTTTCTCCTAATCATGAATCCAATTTGGTAACCAACACTAACATCGCAAATAACGGCAATATAAGCACATTAATAATCATAAATATCGTAGCACATAATAACGATATCACATGAAGCATGAAACATGGAATGATAAAAATCACTTATTGATAAGCACGACAATTAAAACACATATCAATCATGGTTCTACATATAACATGTAATTCCATACACCCCTAAGCAGTCGGTCTAGTTCTCCTAGGTTCATACTAAGAATAAACGTAATTAACACGATACAACAAACCCGATATGCCGTGCTAATCCCTCACCAATTCTGATTGACGAAACTTTGATACTATCTTCTTTGTCGAAACCCTACTTCAGAATGACCTCTGTACCACAAACCGTGTATAAATACAAGTTAAAATTTAGTTTGCACCCTTTCCTCCTTCTAATTTCCCTTCGGCTCCCTCTCTCTGTTTTCAACTTCCAGAACACATTCCTTCCTTTCTTATATGAATGAACGTTTTCCTAAGCTAATGGAATAGAAATCATGAATTGATAGCCTTTAGTTTAATTAAAAGAAGTGCAAAGTAATGATGGAATTTGATGATGCAGTGGTGGATGGAGGAAACCCCTCCCCACACGTGTTCCTTTTTTTTGTCCTATTATGCAATTAATTATTTACATTATAAATGTATATATCATATCATATATCATAATTGATACTAAATCGAATTAATCGATATTTCTGGTGCGGTCAGAAAGAGATGTTACAATTCCTCCCCTCTTAAAAGATTTCGTCCTCGAAATTCTCTAACTCTCTCTTACACTCACTCCTAACTTAGCTTATCATGCATCTAACCAGTTGTTGTTCCTTACTTAGGTGAGTCACATCAACCAGGCAATCACATAGCATGTTAATTTCCAATGTTTTAGTCATTTGACACCTATACTACGTGATCATATCATAAGCACTTCAATCCAAACATGAAACAACAAGTTAACCTGCTAAGTAGGCCTCTACAAGCTTAGGGTACTTCTCTCTCATACTCATCTCTGTTTCCCAGGTGGCACCTTCACTACCTTGGTTCCTCCAACCCACTTTCAACATTGGAATCTCCTTCTTACGAAGAGTCTTAACAGTACGATCAACTATCTCAACTGGGATCTCTTCATATGTGAGGTCTTGGTTCAGTTCCACTTCCTCAGGTCCTAACACATGGGAAGGATCTCCACAATACTTCTTTAGCATGCTTACGTGAAATATATTGTGGATTAGTGACAATTCAGGAGGTAGCGCTAACCTATACGCCACCGGTCCAATCTTCTCAATGATTTCATAAGGTCCTATGTAACGAGGTGCTAGCTTTCCTTTCTTTCCAAACCTCATTACACCCTTCCAAGGAGAAACCTTGAGAAACACCTTCTCACCCACATCATAGTTCACCTCACGCTTATGAGTATCAACATAAACCTTTTGTCGATCTTGCGCCACTCTTAAACGATCCTTTATCATCTTAACCTTATCCACCGTGATTTGAACAATTTCCGGTCCTTCGATTTGTCTCAAACCTTCCTCATCCCAACATAAAGGTGTCCTACACTTTCTCCTGTAAAGTGCTTCATAAGGAGCAACACCCAAACTACTATGGTATTGGTTTTTATAAGCGAACTCAATCAATGGTAAATGATATGCCCATGATCCCTTCCAATCCGTCACACAAGATCGAAGTAGTTCCTCCAATGCAAGAATGGTTCTTTCCGTTTGACCATCTGACTCAGGATGGTAGGCTGAAGTAAAATGAAGTTTTGTTCCCAAGGCTGCATGTAGACTTTCCCAGAATCGAGATGTGAAACTTGGATTTCGATCAGAAACTATCGACAATGGAACACCATGTAACCTTACAATTTCCTTGATGTACAAATCAGTAACGTTTGAAGTTGTGGCTTCCATTTAATAGGTATAAAGTGAGCCGCCTTGGTTAAACGATCTACTATTACCCAAACTGCATCTTTGCCCTTAGCTGGGGGAAGCCCATAGAAAAAATCCATGGTAATTCTTTCCCATTTCCATTCGGGAATTGGTAGTGGTTGTAACCTTCCTGCGGGTGCCCGATGTTCTGCCTTAACCTTTTGGCATACTAGGCATTTGAAGACATGTTCAGCTGCTTCCTTCTTCATCCCTGGCCACCAATAATAAGGTTTGATCGTGTGATACATTTTAGTTGCTCCTGGGTGCATAGCATAAGAGGAAGAATGAGCTTCATCAAGAATCTCTTTTCTTAAGTTTTCGACATTAGGTACACATGCCCGACCATTGGACCGTAGCATGCCATCTACAAACTCAAATGGGCTCTCTTTACCTTGTTCAATATCTGAAATAATTCCAGCTAACTTCTCATCCTCCTTTTGTTTCCCACGTATCTTATCATGAAGTAATGGTCGAATGTTCAACCGAGCCAATAACCTTGATAAACCATCCACTTTCACTTCTACATTCATTGCTCTCAAATCCACTAAATCAGTCATGTTTTTCTTGCCCTTCCTACTTAAGGCATCAGCAACCACATTAGCCTTACCAGGATGATAATCAATCGTGTAATCATAGTCCTTCAATAACTCAATCCACCTCCTTTGTCGAATGTTCAACTCTTCTTGGTCCATCAAGTACTTAAGACTCTTATGATCAGTAAGAATCTTAAAAGTTTCACCATATAAGTAATGTCTCCATATCTTCAGGGCAAACACCACTGCTGCCCATTCCAAGTCGTGAGTAGGGTAATTAATCTCATGGGGTCGCATTTGCCTTGAGCATAAGCTATAACCTTACCATCCTGCATTAGCACACATCCTAAACCTTGATATGATGCGTCACTATACACCACAAACTGTCCTGAGTTAGAAGGTAGAGCAAGTATAGGTGCAGTAGTCAACTTCTCCTTGAGTTCATTAAAACTCCTTTGACATGCCTCATTCCATACATATTTGGTATCCTTTCTTAACAACTTGGTCAAAGGTGCTGCAATCTTTGAGAATCCTTCAACAAATCTCCTGTAGTACCCTTCCATTCCAAGAAAACTTCTCAACTCCGACACGTCCTTTGGTGGAGCCCAATTCAATACAGCTTCTATCTTCTTAGGGTCCACCTCAATACCTTTTCTTGATATCACATGTCCCAAAAATAAGACTTCTTCCAGCCAAAAAGCACACTTTGAGAACTTGGCATATAGTTGCTTCTCCCTTAAGGTTTGTAACACAATTCTGAGGTGTTTACTGTGTTCCTCCTTGCTCTTAGAATAAATGAGAATGTCATCAATGAATACGATGACAAATTTATCAAGATATTCATGGAAGACTTTATTCATGAGAGCCATAAATGCTGCAGGTGCATTCGTGAGTCCAAATGGCATTACCACATACTCATAATGCCCATATCTAGTTCGGAACGCTGTCTTAGAAATTACTGCTTCAGCTACCCTAAATTGATGATAACCTGACCTTAGGTCAATCTTAGAAAAGACAGATGCACCTTGCAATTGATCAAACAAATCATCAATTCTTGGAAGAGGGTAACGGTTCTTAATTGTTGCATTGTTCAATCTCTTGTAATCAATACACATCCTCATTGTGCCATCTTTCTTTTTAACAAATAACACTGTTGCACCCCAAGGTGAAATGCTGGGCCGGATAAAACCTTTATCCAATAAGTCTTGTATTTGCTCTTTGAGTTCCTTCAATTCTACCGGTGCCATTCTATATGGTGCAATTGAAATTGGTGCCGTTCCAGGCACAAGCTCAATGTCAAACTCAATTTCTCATTCAGGTGGGAGACCAGGAAATTCCTCAGGAAATACATCCAGAAATTCTTTCACAACTTCTATATCTTCTAACCTTACTTCCTTATCCACTATCACATGAGCGAGATATGCTTCACAACCTTCTCGCACTAAAGCAAAAGCTTCCATGGCTGAGAGCAACACATTCATCCCTCGTTTCTTAATACTTTTGAACACTACTTGTCCCTCCTTTAGAGTGTTAAAGTAAACTTCCTTCTTACTACAATCCACTACTGCTCCATGAGTAGCAAGGAAATCCATTCCAAGAATGACATCGAACTCATCAAATGGTAAAAGGATCAAATCTGCTGCCAGAAAAGCTCCTCCCACACAAATGGAAGAGTTTCTAATTACGGAGTCCACACTCAAAGTATCACCCACTGGTGTCTTAACACATAAGGTATATCCTAACTTATCAGGTACTAAGCGTAGCATATGTGCAAACATATAAGACATAAAGGAATGTGATGAACCAGTATCAATCAATGCATATAATTGCTTCCCAATGATAGAAAGCATACCAGTCACCACCTCTAGTGCTGCCTCTGCCTCACCCCTAGTCATCGCGTAAACTCTTCGCACTGCCTGAGCTTTAGTACCCTCTGTGGTCGTACCCTGAGGTCTGGTACCCTGATATTGGTTCTGACCAACTAGTCTGTTACTTTGCTGACGACCACGACCACTCTGAAATCCTCCTCGACCACTTTGAAATCCACCGCGACCACCTTGAAAACTATTTCTGACTGGGGCTCTAGATTGTTGCACTGAGGCTTCTGAAGGTGTAGAGCCACCTCCTCCTCTATTAGGGCATTCCCACACACGATGCCCTAGCTTTCCACATTGAAAACATTCCCCAGAAAACTTCCTACACTCACCAAGATGTCTTTTCTGACAAACTTCACATATTGGAAAGGATGGAACCAAACCTGCTGGTCTCTGGTAAGAGGATGCAGTAGAAGATTGAGCTGGCATCCTCCAACTAGTGTTAGGACCCCTCTTCATAGGATATCTAGGTCCACCATAGCTCCCACTTTGTATTGGTGCCTTCCTTTTCCTATCTTCTTTTTTGGCTTTCTGCTCTTCACGTCCCTCAGCTTCGTATTCCTCATACTTAAGTGCTGCTTCCTTAATAGTGGCCAGCTCTCCTCATCCACCCTATGGATCTTCTCCTTCAATCCTAGTCGCAAACCATGTAAATACCTCTGCTTCTTTTTCCTCTCTATGTCAGCCAACCCATCCTCAAAATAAAGAACTCGAACAAACTTGATAGCGTATTGGGTTACCGTCATATCTCCCTGCTTAAGGCTGGCAAACTCATTAGTCTTTACTCTAACAAACGCCTCAGGAAGAAACTCTGTCTTAAAGGCAACCAAGAACTGATCCCAAGTAAACTCCACTCGTTGCCCACTAATCCTTGATATTGAAAACCACCAACTCTTTGCATACCCCTTCAACAAGAAAACTGCATATTGTACTTTCTCTTCTGGGGTAGCATACATATACTCAAACACATCCTCCATCTCCATCAACCAATCCACAGTCTTCTCCGGATCAGTCATGCCATCAAACTCCTTACCACCTACACTTTTCATCTTAGCATAATCCAAGACCTCTGGTTTTACTTCAGCACCCACCATACCTCTCGACTGATCGGTAGGGGGACTACCTGCGCTTCCATGCGAACTACAAGTGATAACATTGGCCTTAGCTTGATCCACACATTACTTGAAACAAATCTTAATGAAATTACTTGAAGAAGAGGTTGAAAATTCAATGCAAATTTCAAAACCATGATGCATGTGGACCACTAACAATACACCACACAAGACAAGACTGCTCGATTGCCAGTGCAAGTACGGGTTTGGAATACCTCCCCCCTTTTGGGGTTCGCGACGTCCCAAGAGAAAAAGGTAGCATACCTATAATGCAGAAGGCAAACCGGGCTCTGATACCAACTTGTAACACCCTAACCTATACATGACACATAACCGGTGAATTAACATAATTACAGCGGAACATGATTTGGGTGTTACACTAACTTGCTTAATAGCTTGATATTTTCTTGAAAATTCGACATGAACTATTCGTATAATGGATCGAACAGTTCTTCTAATCAAACCTGCATAAAACATAACATACTTCTACATATACACACCATGGTTATCCACATTATCCAAAGCCATTTTAGAACATGCCACTACTACAGACACACTACCACTATGTATATATCCTTACAATCCTGTAAGCATACATCTACACTATATACACATAGATTACATAATAACTACAACGTGCCTTTACATACCACACCTGCATAAGGGTCTAACATATGCATGAAAATGTGTCAAAAACATATGTAAGTGAAAACATGGATCTTTGGCCAAAATGCACTCCCTCGTAGACGTCCAAGCATGGAGTAGTTGAAGACCGTACCTCATCGAGCCTTCAACTCCTAAACCTACTGGAAGCTGCAAGGATCTCTACTGCTGTTGTTGGTCTGCTCACCCACAAGGATAAGCAGAGTAAAAGACAATAAAGAAAAGGGTCAGCTCATAGCTGAGTGAGTGTAATCATAGCATCATGAGTTCATAACAAAGCATACCCCTAACATGTATCTAGCACATAAGCCAAAACACTAGGATTGAATCTCAGCTATCCTGACATCCTAATAGGCAAAAGACTCAACCACCTTGACATATGCACATGCGTCTTATCATATTTTAATTATTAGGCGCCTGGCTATTCCCATGCTATTAACTCTACCGGGCTTGCTCTCTTGCTTGATATTCAACACCACTAAGGGTGTGATCATGACTTATAAAAGATCCTTCACCATACCAAGGGTGAGGTTATAAACTTGATTTCATGAATAAGTCTACACCATACCAAGGGTGCGACTATAAACTTGACTTGTTAATTGAGTAATAGCATGGGAGCCCTAATTACTACGTGAATGACCGTGAGACCAAACCATATATGACTTGTGTTCTTGTTCATGATTCTTAACTTGATATACTTAACCTTAACTCGATCATTTAATACACTTGACTTGTATATTCTCGACATAACAATACTTGACTTGACTCATAATAACTTAGGAATCCCATAGTAGTACTTCATCGGGTCTAGCCCTCGTACCGGGTCATTCTCCTAATCATGAATCCAATTTGGTAACCAACACTAACATCGCAAATAACGGCAATATGAGGACATTAATAATCATAAATATCGTAGCACATAATAACGATATCACATGAAGCATGAAACATGGAATGATAAAAATCACTTATTGATAAGCACGACAATTAAAACACATATCAATCATGGTTCTACATATAACATGTAATTCCATACACCCCTAAGCAGTCGGTCTAGTTGTCCTAGGTTCATACTAAGAATAAACGTAATTAACACGATACAACAAACCCAATATGCCGTGCTAATCCCTCACCAATTCTGTTTGACGGAACTTCGATACTATCTTCTTTGTCGAAACCCTACTTTAGAACGACCTCCGTACCACAAACCGTGTATAAATACACGTTAAAATTTAGTTTGCACCCTTTCCTCCTTCTAATTTCCTTCGGCTCCCTCTCTCTGTTTTCAACTTCCAGAACACATTCCTTCCTTTCTTATATGAATGAACGTTTTCCTAAGCTAATGGAATAGAAATCATGAATTAATAGCCTTTAGTTTAATTAAAAGAAGTGCAAAGTAATGATGGAATTTGATGATGCGGCGGTGGATGGAGGAAACCCCTCCCCACACGTGTACCTTTTTATGTCCTTATATGCAATTAATTATTTATATTATAAATGTATATATCATACCATATATCATAATTGATACTAAATCGAATTAATCGATATTTCTGGTGCGGTCAGAAAGAGATGTTAGACGACCCTTCATGGCTACTACTGAAATGCAAATTAACGTTCCAAATGGTTCTTTAACTTTGAGGCTTGGTAGGGAAACGATAACATTCCGCCTTAAAGACGGAATGAAATATACCCCTTTGAATGAAGAATCTCATTGCTTAGATGTTGAAACTATGGAGTTGACTCTGGTCAACTCCATCACTGACATCTCTTGTAGTGTTCCTAGCTCAATTGTTATTGTAGGTGCTGAACAGATTACCAAGCAGAAACCAAACTCTGTTCCTCAGAAGCCATCAAAGAAGAAGGAACTGAAAGCCTCTTCTTCACCGCCAAGCAAGAAACCTAGCAGGCCCTGGGGGAAGAACAAGAAGACGAAGACTCAAATGGTCTGGAGACCAGTTGTGCCCCACCTTCTTCCGAGCCAGCTGCACCGCCAATTCGTTCCGAGATACCGGCGCCGGAACAAGTACTGAAGGAGAAGCCGAAAGCATCTCCTAAGGAAATACCTACGATCACCGATCCTAGTGATACAAAGCCGGAGGGTAAAGAGAAGACGAAGTCAATCATTCTCATCCCTTCCACCGTCTTCCTCGTAGAAGATGATCCCTTGACAGAGCTCTTTGGTCCATTCAAGATCACTGAGCACCTTCCCGGCGGACGTACCAAGCTCTTACACGATAACGAGAAGAAATTTATGCTTCACGGAGATACCCCGAAGCTCTACTTCATGAACTCCAATGCTAGCATTAAGGAGAACCTGAGTTGGGATGTCTCCTAATACCATCCAGGTATCATCCAGCTCAAGCACGTTAATCTAGAGCGCTTCGTGGGAGGCAACCCACGGCTGGAGTCAATTTTTCATTTGTGTCAACTTTAGTGTTTTAGAGTCAGTTCGGGGAGCCAAAAATGTCATTTTGTTTGATTTCTTATTTTTCATGTGTAGTCTGTGTGTCATAGTGTCTTTTGTAAGTTGTTTGAGGTCATTCCGATTTTTGTAGATTTAACTGTGATTTTCTAAAGTTTGTCGGGATTGCGAAAATATTTTCAATCGTACAGGTCAAAATTTTCGGCGAAAATGTACCATATTTTCGGCAAAAACTCCCTTTGAAATCCCACTGTGTTTTCCAGACGTTTTTAACTCAACTTTTTGGCGAAAACTCCTTGTAGTTTTCGGCGAAAATATTTTTGAAAATTGGCAGTACTTTTTAACTGATATTTTTGGCGAAAACTTGCACTTATTTTCGCCAAAAACTTGAGTGAAAATCAACAATTCCTCATTTTAAAAATCCGGTCACCTCTTCTCTCTCTCCTCACTTCTTATTTTCGAAAATTTTGAAAAAGCTCCACTGTTTCCAAAAAACCCAAACCGCCGCCGCCTTACTTCAATCGCCGCCAACCAAACTCACTGCCGCCGCACGTCTCCCCTTCCTTTTTCGATCATTTTGAGACGTAGATCGTCCGAATCGGAGCTCTAGAGCTCCCGTTCAGCCAAAACCTAAAATTTTCGGTTTTTCTCCAATTTCTCTTTCTCCGTTCATTTTCAGCACCCATGGCTTCAAGGTAAGTTGTAGAACTTTTCATTACGAATCTTTTGACATGTTGAATGCTGAATTTCGTCGGGGTTGACTTTTGGTTGACTTTTCGGTTTACCTTGATTTGCGTGCCGACTGATTTCGTGTGAACTAGGTTAGCTGAACTCTTTAGACTGATCTAGTATGATTAGGGAGTATTGTGCTTAATTTTAATATCGTTTGATCATGTGTTGCTATAAATAAGATCGATTCTTTGTGGTGTTGACTTTTGAGAAATGTTAGTTTGACCATGAACTGTTTATCCTCGTTTGGCTGCCTGATGTGCTCAATTACATTCATATTATTGTGTTTGCCATCTGAGATCATATTATACCGTCATTTTCCGCATTGTGCTAATATTGCCATGATTAGGGTTCAATGTTCAATCATGTTGACTTTTTGAATGTCGGTTTGACTTCTGAACTCTGATTGTGATAATTCCATTCTTGCTGTTCCTAAGCATGTATTTTAATTCTTTGTGATTACCGGTTAATCTGCTTTGCTTACCCCACTCGGTTTTCCTCATTTCTTTGTGAAATTGAGTTTTTCTACTAAGTGTGGGGTAGGGTTTTAGTTTGACTAATCTGGTTTGTTTTCGTGATTATGAAAGTAACTCATGAGCGCAGGACCAAGCAGAGACTTGACACCGCCTCCAGCTCCCGAGTTCTCGCTCCCGTCACACCTGCCGTCCAGGGCCCTCCCCCAGCTTTCCCTGGCCGTGTTGGGTACCACCACACCGTTGCTCGCCTACCCCCGTACTACTTCGAGTGCTACCAGCGTCTCGAGAATATCCCTGGAGCTGCTGTTCGCCCCCTTTCCATGGAGTCGCTCTTCGATCACGATGAGGACTGGCACCGGAACGTGCTCGATGCACTGACACGTGCTGGCTTGTTGGAGTTGACCACGCTTGCCACCAACTTTCCAGACGTCGCCCTTCAGGAGTTTTGGGCGACGTTCG
>JAVBHU010000066.1:0-51008 GCA_034768395.1 Linum lewisii | reverse complement strand
CTTCCTCCACCTTCCACCTCCCGACACGCCTGACGAGCAGTGATTGGGTTGTATCCTCTTTCTTGTCCCTTCTTTTTATTTCTACTTTTCGGATTTCGATCCAACTTTTTTCTATGTGGATCCGGGACACTTGTCCCGGTTTCCTTTTTATCTCTCATTTGTTTTTGTTTTGTAGGCAGTTGGGAGATTCCCTTTGCTTCGCTTTGGTAGATTGCCTCCACTCCGAGGATCCGTGCCCATCCCCTACGCCAACCATCTCGGTCCAGATTCTTCCACTTCACTCTGAACTCTAATTTTAGTCCTGTGAGGACACAGTCCGATTTAAGTGTGGGGTAGGATGCTAAAGAACCTTGCATGAACTTGATTGCCCTTGATTGTATTTTTGTGTGCCTCGTGATTCCTGTCCAGTCTCTCTAGCATTAGAATGGCTCAGTTCTTGATTTTTGATGTTAAGTTGTTGTTCAAACTTTCATAATGATGCTTAGACTGCTTAACCTAGAACTTGAGAACCAACGTGTTTACTTTGATGCTAAATTACCTGGTCAGAACAGAATTTTTAAAATCAACACTTGTAGTTTGTAGCCTTGATTGCATGAAAATGACCGAATCCGACTAGCAAACCAACTGTGAGCTTTTGATCCATTGCACGTAACTTGCAATTTCAATTCTTTTTGAGTGATTTTCTATTTGCTTGAATGAGTTAGAATTTGCAGGAGACCTACTCGAGACCACACGATAACACGAGTTCTAGAATGATAGGGGCACCTAGATTCAGCTACTAAACAGATAGCCTAACCAACGATAAAATCCATTAGGTTTAAACCCTTGAGCTTGGCCTGTTCTTTCGGTTCGATAATACATTACAACCATTTCCCATTATTTCATTCCCCGTTGATCCCATGTGGTTGTAGTTCTAGATTGACCTGCCGGAAGTCGGTCTATGGTAACCTGCCTATAGCCATTGAACAGGTGGTCTTAGTTGTTATGTCCAAACGTGTAAACCCCTCTAGCAACTAAAAGAAAGAATCAGCACAAAGAAAAAAGAAAAAAAATGAAAGAAAAGAGGAAAAATTTCGAAAAAGTAGAAAAGGAGAAAAGCTTCAAAAATTCTTAGTTTAATAAAACGTTCTTCTCCCTATACATGGAACAACGAAGTCAAAAGAAAAGTTGAAAAGAAAAAAAATTGTGTAAGAAAAATAATAAAGTGCTAGGCTGCTTGAGGGTATCATAGGACGAGTGTTCACTATTCCACCCGTGTCTGGTTAGACGGTAGGAAGCCATAAGCTAGATTCGAGGGAAGTTAGTCGAAAAGCTACAACGCACCAAAGCCATCATCATACATTCCCATCATCCATTTCATTATAAACCCTTGTAGTGTAGAATTCGTTACAGTCCTAGCAGGGAAGTCCTTATTAACTGGTTACTCGTGTTGTCACAGTGGTGGAGATGTGGTCGAAATGCAAACTTATGACAGAATTCAGTGACAGAAAATGATTGAGAGCATAAACACATCCTTAAACACAGAGAGTGAGAGTTTCCATTGTACTATATATTTCCTGTGTGAGGAGTCTGGTCGGTCAAGTCAAATTCGTGCATAATTGGTTGCGATTACTTGTCGTGTGCAGTCTACTAGTGAGACCAGGTTGTTTGGCTGATCTGTATGCATGTTAGGTTTCTTGTTCTAGGAACTATCTGTCTAATAATTCATTGTGTTTGATTGAGCTCCAATTTAATCGATCTTTTCATTTGTGAACATGAGCATTTCTATTCAGTTTGCTTGAGGACAAGCAAAAGCTTAAGTGTGGGGTATTTTGATGACACTCGATTTGACGTAATTATCAGCCTCATTTAAGCGACATTTCCTTGCTTAAGACATAGTTTTTAGGGTAGAATAACGAATATTCAATCAATTGCTCTATCTCGTGCCATTTGTGTTACTTTGGCCCGTTTCGGGTCTATTTGATGGTTTTCTAGTGTTTCTATGTTAGCACAGGTTTTTTCCATCAAATAAGTAGCCAAGGACGTGTCTAAGGCATTGAAACCTCGAGGAATCGCACCGGAATTGATCCAAGGAGCCAATTAAGTCGAACCAATTCCTGCCCCGGTTTACACTAAAGTTTTTGCCGAAAATCCCTTAGTGTTTTCGGCAAAAATCCTAGCACAAATCCACTGATGTCAACCAAAGGATGTTTTTGGCGAAAATACTAAGTTTTTTCACTGAGAACTATTGGACCGAAAACCACAGAAGAAAAGCAGCCGGCGTTCAGTCATTTTACAAAGAGATTTTCGCCGAAAATCTCTTCACATTTTCGGCAAAAATATCAGTTTAAAACCGGCGGTATTAGGGTTAAGTATAAATACTTAACCTGATGTGAACCGCTGCAACCGTGGGAAGATGACCCTTAAACACCGTAAGTTGGACACCGTGCAACGAGGTAGAACCACCGGGAACCGGGGGCGGATGAGGACTTTGACCCGTCAGCTATATAACAGCTGGGAACCAGAAGTATCAAGTCGTAGACGCCACGCCAAGAGATGGATGCTCTTGATGATAAGTCGATCCTTCAGTATTGCAACATGCAGATACGACAAGGTTTTCAGAACAAAGTTCTTTCAAAGGGGGTTTATTTCATAAAAAGTCTGGTTACAAAGTGAGACCGGTGGCCTCTGTATATAGGGAGGGAACAAGCTCTCCTCCCTAAAGTCTAATTCCTAAATAAGAATAGAATGAAGAGTCCTATTCCTAATTAGAATCCTAAAACCCCTAAACAAGTCCTACTAAAAGGAAAAACAATTACATAGTCTTTAAATCCAAGAATCCAAATCAAAATAGGAATAAAACTCCTAAAACCCTAAACCGGCAGATTTAGGGTTTCCTAGTCCGGGTGGGACTAGGATTCGACGGGCAGCCGGTCTTGGGCCGGGCCTCCGCTCAGCTCCGGGCTTCTTCTCCTTCAATCGGCGGGCCTTCGTCGGGCCTTGGGGCCTGATGCTCCGGGCTGGTCCAAGGGCTAGGGCCTTGCCAAAAGGCTTGGCCCACACGGTGACCATTCCCATAAAATATCTTCGGTCGGCCCGGTTCTTGGCCTAGGGCTCGGGGCTGGGCCTGGCGGGTGTCTTCTTCAGTTCTGCCCGGGGCCTCTTCTCCTAGCTTCGGGCATCTCCTTAGATAGCTCCAAATGTGGCTCTCTTGGGCTAGGGTCGAGCCATGAGTGGTGCCTTGGAACCAGGAGCTCCTCCTCTTTTCTCGGCTTGGCTCCGGATCAGTCTCGGGTGGCCATCCCTTCTCGGCCAGGTACTCTCGAGTTCTCTTGTTCTTGTACTCCAGGAAGGCTTCCATAGGGTCTCTTGAGTGGGCCTCATCTTCAGGGGTCTTAAAGGCTTGGCCAGGATCCGTCGGAGGCTTGTCCTCAGCACTAGGGTTTCTACACTCGGCCAGCAGCATGGCTTGGAGTGGCATTTCTTCCTCCTGAGCTTTCCTACCTGTACAGGGAGGCCTTAGCCTATATCTCACCTCGTACCTGGGTTTGAGGGTTTGTGGGTGGCCTGCCCTTGGTTCTATACGCTTCTTGTAGGGCCCTAAGGTTCTTCCTTAGACGGGTGACCCCGGTGGAGTGTAGGAGTACTTACGGACAATAGGGCAGCATTGTTGGATCTCATCATTCGCCTCTTCTTGCCTTGGATTTGTCCCCAACACCATCTTGGGTTCTCTCCTAGCACTCATCACTCTCTTCCAAACTTCAGCAATCTTGTTGGCCACGGTCGGGGAAGACTCAGCATCATCTTTAGACCTAGGCGTGTCACTTGAGTCAACAGCGGACCAAGGCTCAGGTCCTTCAGCGCTCTCTCCTTCGGTCTCCATAGCTCCCTCTCCAGAAAAACTATCAACAATAATGTTAAGGCTCAGGGAGGTAGCGGGTGAGAGTTCCTCACTCATATCCACGTCTGGGTCAGCATCCAGATCTTCTTCACTCGGGGCGTGATATGACCCAGCCTAGCTACCCCAGTAAACACCAGCGCCCGTGCACGCCACCAGGGTCCCCCAAAGGAGGCAAAACCCTAGGGCCATACAAAAAGCGCTTAAAATTGAGGGCTGGCCACTTACGAGCTCTCAAGCCCAGAAACGAACTGAAGAACAAGCTAAGGCCTACTCCAACAGGGAAAAGGGCACCCCGAGATGGAAGGATGTTCCAGGCCATGTTGCTGGCCGAGGACATAAGCCCTAGACTGAGGACACAGTCTCAGCCCTTCCCTAACTTCACCTCCATGATCCCCCAAGTCAAGCACACTCCAAAAGCCATCTGGAGACAGTTCTGGAGTACAGAAGTCAAAAGGATTCAAGAATACGTAGCCCAGACAGGATGGCTTCCTCAGGACACTACCTCGGCCCCGGCGGATACGGACAACCAGCCCCTACCCCGGACAACCCTACTCAGCACTCAGAATCTGGCAGACAAGCTGATGCCAGAAGATTCAGGAGGCCAAAAGACTTGGAGAGAACCTCACTTGTCCGAGGAAATGTCAAGCAGAAGGCCAGAACAGCCCGGCATCACCAAAACCCTAGCACTAGGTCCGGAGCGAGTGATGCCGAGCCGGTTGTAACATCCATCCTGAACCGACCCAGGTTGAATCCGTGGTCGAACCAGTTTGAACATCACTCGAAGATTCAACAATAAAATAAAGAAGAAATAGCTTTGAAATCGAATTAAAACTTAAAACAAGCGTAAGTCGGAAGCGCCTCCATTATTCAAAATCCAAAACTTGTTACAAAGATACAATTCGAACCAAAATTCCTTTACAATCCTGAAGTTCAAATCAATCGATACAAAACAACCCAATCCCAAAATAGTCAACAAAATCAAAACATGGTCAACTCCTGGTCCAAGCCTTCAAGAATCTCCTCCACGCCAACAACACACCGACACTCGACACACAAGGAAACTCCTGAACTTTAACTCACTCACTCTAACCACGCGAACCTGAAAAGAGAAACTGGAGGGGGTCAATTTCCTATTGAAATTGAGTGAACCCACTCGGTTTAACTATGCGCCGAACCTAGCCAAAAGGAGTGATTCCAACTCCTCACATAACATCATCAGTGGAATCCAACTCAGCCTTTACCAGTTTTAATTCCCTAACAAGCTAGGTGTTCACATAGGTGCATTCCTCAATCTGACATTCACAAAACTCAATTACAACAATATAATACAGTCATCATGCACACGGTTCATCATCATTACACAACACCTCTCACGACTACGATTCAACCGTTCAGCACACATATCAATAAACACGTTTTCATTGCACATATTCACAACTCGCAACATCAATCCACTAGATAAGTTATCAGTCTTCCCTAAGCCATCCAAATTATCACCCAATAGTAGATCTCCATGCCAGTAATTCACCATTCATAACTACCACCTAAACATACCAACAACACCATTCTCCACACCCAACACGACACAATTAAGTTCACATGTCAATCCAATATAAGCCACAACACATCGCATAACAAACACAATCACGTTCAGCACACCACACACACAGCATCAACAATCAATTCATTTATCTAAGTGAGTTAATTAGGCACCATAAGGAGTTGTTCCCCCGCTACCCCGTCGGCCGTCACACCATCCAGACGCATCCATAAAGGATCCTTCCCCGAAGGAGTATACCATCAAACGCATCCATATAGGATCCTTCCACGAAGGAGAACGACAACCGACCTTGGTAACCCAACCAAGGGATTCACCCCATTGAATCGGACTCAATCTCAACCAGTATTTCGGGTGGGGTAACGTTGGCTCCTTCCAGTTCTATCAATTAATTCCATTAAACATAACTACATCGATCACACACATCAACAATTCAATTCCATATCACAATCCTACAACACAATCACATTATAGACCCCCATTACACACATCATCCACATCATCCCAAAACAACACATAGCATTCAATTCATCCAACACTCATATCATCAAACCATCAAATCTCACATTCACAGTCACATTCCACTACATTCCTCATTTCACCCAACTCTATTGTCTAAATCCACTATCTAATTCCATTAGCCAATTCCACGTACCATTTCTATTGCCCACTTCCATGTACAAATCCTCTTACCAATTCTATTGGCCAATTCGAAGTCATAAGTCTACAACCCTAAACACATTAACAACCACCTTCACACACATCATCAATTCCACTCAAAACGGCACCTAGCATCAATTCTACCAATTCACGTAACATCATTCCGCCCAAAACATCATTTCATCCATTCACACATTTATAATCACATGACACTTCATCTAATAATTCCACATTGCACACACAGTTTAAGGGTAAACGGCTAGCTCACCGGCCACCCCCACCTGCAAGTAAAGGGATAGCCATGTCGTGAGTCTTAGGGTTACCCTCCTGTTCATCCTTCCTTGGACGACCCCACATTGGCAGGGCCATCCACCTGTTCACCATTTAAAGGGCGACCCCACATTGGCAGGACCACCCTCCTGCAACCACAACTGTCAGCACAAGGTATAGATACAGTTTACAAGAATCACGTCCCATACCTCCTACGCTCATTACTAAGTCTGATCCATTTAACATCATCGTTAATCATTTCCCCAATCCAACCACATCACATCAGCCAACAATTATCAATCAATGTATCAATTAACATTCACACCACAATCATCAAACATCACAATTTACATAACAATCCAATGCAGAACAGTTTCCCCTTTTACTCTCTTTCAATTCCATGCAAAACCTATATTCATCTAAGTCTGACCCTTAACTCAAACTTCCAGAAAACACCACAGCTTTACTGAAATCACAACCGGGTCACTTATCTTTCTGATAAGCTCAAAGGGGTCACTGAACTTCCAAAAGTGGGCAGTTTCGTCCATCTTCTTCTCCGACGAGTTGCTCAACACCGGCGAGCCCTCCGACCGCCGTCTCAGTCACTCCAACTACCTTGTAACTTGCGTTCTTTGACCCGAAACTCCACCGACCCTTCCTTGAACCCCTCAGGAACGATCACCGACCCTTGAACATTTGTTTTCAATCGAGAACCACCTCACTTCGGCCGCTCGTCACCCCACGTTCGGCTCGTTCTCCTCCCGGCTAATACTCGTCGAGTTCTCCGACAACAGTTCCTAATCTCCTTCTTCACCAACGTTAACTCGAGGGCCAAAGTCTAATACCCAAGTGACTCGAGATTCCACGTACAACGTTTTCCGTAGTCATCCAACCTTGAACTTCGTGCCGAGTGATTCTTTCTTTTCTTTCTTCACAGCCGCCATTGCTTGCATATTTGTCCTGCTCCAAATTTTGGGAACACCCAACCCTTAACCCCCTGCCTCCATCTCCTATTCCGCAGCTGCCCAATCCAAGCCGAGTGGGCCTTAGCGCCATCTCCTCCTAGTAAACGTATGGGCTTAAAGCCCAAAGTCCCATCTTCTTCATTCCCGTACACACATGCTCCCTTCTCTAATTTCTTTATTTGAACAAAGGCATTTAAGCATGCTAGAGGAAGTTGGGTTATTTGGGTTGGTCAAATTGGTTTGGTCACCCAAATGATATTGAACCTCGACCCGACGTTAACTCAAATTAAGTAATCCAAGAAGTCCAACCTTCAAAACTTGGACTAAATTAAATCGGTGAATTAACAATTTAATTTGAATTCCATTCGACCAAGTTTAAAACAACGAGAGATAATTCGAATAATTAAATTTCAACCGATTAATCAGGTTTGGGATGTTACACCGGTCAACAGCACCGAAAGACGCCACCCGACCACCCGGTCATCCGGAGCCCACAGAAATTACGGAAATGCCACCGCGCGCATTCAAAGCCCTTTTCCTAGCCGCGGAAGGACTCCTGCCCGCGCCCGGATTGCCCGCCGAAAAGCCCGGAGCCTTTTCCTAATCCCACCCGGACAAGGAAAGCCGGATTTGCCCTAATCCGCCCGAATTAGGGTTTTGTTCAATTTTGCCGGTTTGGGAATTTGACATTCAGACAACTTTGTTTATTTTAATAGTTTCCTCGGCCTATCTTTTAGGATTATTTTAGTTTTTCCTTTTTAGAGTTGGAACCGGCCTAGGCCACCCTTGAGCTATAAATATAGGCCTTGACCACCATTGTAAGACCCCTTAATGAAATTTTCAGAACATTGTTCTTTTTCCTTCAAGTTTTTGCTCGTTGTTGCTTAGCTTAAGGTTCTGGTTTATCATCAAAGGCATTCATCCTTTGTTTGTGGCACCAACTCGATCGAATACCTTGGGGTTCCTAAGTCAATACTTAGTGGATTTCAAGGGTTCTCCGCGGTTTCAAAGGTTAGGTTCTTGTGGGGCTGATAATATAGTTTTGGGTGTTGAGTCGATCCCTTCCTAGAGGAGGCGGTTCGCATCAGCTGGTATCAGAGCACGGTTCAACTCTTGGACCACATCTATCCAGTTTCCAGGTTCTTGCTTGGATTCATATCTTTAAATTTTCGTTACTTTCAGTTTTCAGAAAAACCCTAAATAGCTTCATTGTGTTTGTTCTAATCTTCTACCTTTCTTTAAGTTTTTGTTGTGAGAAAAAGCTGTGGCCGATCAAAGAAAAAGAAAATACAAAAGAATAAAGAAAATAAAAGAAAAGAATCGAGGTCTAGAAAAACAGAAAATTGACCTAGCTAAAAAGCAAGGCCACGTTCACAAACAAGGTAGTAGATTAAGTTCAAGAAGAGGGGTTTTTCATAAGTTTAGCTAGTAGCATTCTTAGTAGAACACCCAAACTTGTTTGTTTTTGTCATCCCACAACCTAGCATCAAGATTCTTGCCCTAGAAATCCAAACCCTAGGTATAAAGTCTTGTTTTGTGTCATTGGTAGACTTAGACTTCATAGCTTCGAAGAAACTTGCAACTACTTGAATTGAAATTGCCTTTGTTTTTGAAATTTTCAAAGAAAACCCTAATTTGAGTGACTTTAAATTTTCATACACGAGCGGTAAGAAAAAGAGTGTGTGAGGTTCTTTAGAGTGATTTTGTGAGGTCCTTTGTTCATATACTAATAATGGGAGATGAGAGGCTTACTACCGTGGAGGCACAACTGGCTGCCGTGACTCAAACCCTCACCCGAATCGCCGAGCAGATGGGAGCCCCGAATGGAGAAGGCACCTGGCGGCCAAGGAGGAATGAACAGGAGGTAGATGATGATGTGAGCAGTCTGAAGCTCAATGTACCCAAGTTTGCTGGCAAAGCAAACCCCGACGAATACATTGATTGGGAGAGGAGCATGGAAGATTTCTTTGAGTGCCATAACTATTCCGAGAGGAAAAAGGTAACCCTAGCCACTCTCGAGTTCACTGACTTTGCTGCTTTTTGGTGGGCTCAGCTCAGAAATCAGATCAGGAGAGAAGAAGAGGACCCCATCCCTAGTTGGAGGAGTCTTAAGAGAAAGATTGAAGGAAATTTGTACCGAGCAGCTACAATCGAGACTTGCACGCCAAGCTTCAACTTTTGAAGCAAGGGAACATGTCAGTTGAAGAGTACAGTCAGGAGATGGAGATCTTGGTCACAAGACTTGACCTGAGTGAAGATGTGGATGCCAAAATAGCCGGTTCACTAGAGGCCTACGAAGAGAGATCCTACATCAAGTCAACATCCTCAACTTTGTTGATTATGATGACTTGGTAACCACGGCTATTAGGGTTGAGAAGGAATTGAAGAATAGACTTGGAAGGAGGGCTACTACCCCGCCACCGATCAGTGCCCCTGAAAGAGGAGACAGGAGTGCAGGGAACACCCCTTGGAGGACAAACCCTAACCGGAATCCCGAATCAAGGCTAAACCCTAATCAAGGGGCCACATCACGGGTAACACCTAATCCTGGCTCAAAAATCCCTACTACTAATGCTCGGCCTAGTGCCATTGTGTGTTTTCAAGTGTCAAGGTAGGGGTCACATGGCAAGGGACTGCCCTAACACCCGAACCATGGTACTTAGAGAAGGAGAGGTTGTCACGGATGATGAAGAGGAGCCAATTATTGAAGAAATAGAAGAGGAGTCCAGTGAAGGAGAAGAAGTCAACGTGGAAGGCCTGGAAAAATTTTCAGCCTTCAACAGCCGAGTGATCACGCCGATCACACCGACTGATGCCGAGCAGGTCTGCCCCAGTGATGTGACTTTTATTAGTGCATTTTAAGCTTATGAATGACCTTTGAAATGCCCGTGTTTGATTCTTAAATGCCGTGCTTAATGTGTTTTTATCGGAGTTTTGTGCTTAGTGCTATTCTGTTGCCCGGTTGCTACTTTGATGCCAATTCCATGTCTATTGGAGGTGTTTTCTTTGTATTTTCAGGTCTTGGCATTGTAGTACTGGTGACAAGGAGCACGTAGGATCAAACGGGAGGTCAATCGGAGCTAGGACGAGGAGATACGAGCGTTGCAAAATCGAGCCTTCTGCAGAGTGCAGGGGTGCACGCCGTGCAGGTGTGCACGCCGTGCATCATGCACGCCGTGCACCGTGCACGGTTGGTGCACGGGCTGTCCAGGAGGCTCCAAAGAAGATTCAGCTCCAAAGTGCACGCCGTGCAGCCTTGCACGCCGTGCACCCTGCACGCCGTGCAGGGGTGCACGCCGTGCACCTCCCTCTGCACTATATAAACCCACGTTTTTCACTCTTTTGGGGGAGGAATTGATATCTCTTGAACCCCTTGTACATATCCACGAACCCTCAAACCCTAGAGCACGTTTTTGGAGCATTTTGAAGCCATTGGAGCTAGGATTGAAGCCAACCAACCTTGGGAGAAGTGCTACAAGTGAAGAAGTGAAGATCATCTCAAGGATCCATCCATGGTGTTCTTGGTGACCATTCTTCCTTCTTTCCTCTTTACTCCCTTGGCCATGTGTGGCTGAGTTTCTAGGGTTCATCTTGGATGGGTAGATTAGTTGTGCTATGATAGAGGGATGATTGTATAGAACTTGCCATGATTGATCTTGGTTGTATGAGGATGATTCCTAGACTTGTTCTTAATGCCATATTTTGCCATGTTTGCTTAATTTGGTCCATTCATTGTAATTTGATGCATGAGAGTGCTTGGATTGCATAGATTGTAGGTCTAGGGATTGAAGGGAGTGTGTTCTAAGAGATTAGATCATCTCAATTCAACCTTGGTTGCATGATTTCTCACTTGTGCATTTTATCGAACACTTGGTGTGCATTAGGATTTTCACTCAATTGAACTTTGATTAGTCTTTGGATGATTACCTTAGTGTTAGGACATTGACATGAGAGTGTGGTGTCTATCCTAGTGGTCATAGAGTCATAGGGGAGGGTTTTGTAGCTTGGCATTTCATCAAACACCTTTAATGCATCCTTAGTCACTTAGCTTGAAGCGAGAGCCTAAGTTGAGTGGTTGTAGGATAGGAACTTAGTGCTACGAGAGTGCATTGAGTCTAGAGAAGTGAAATGCATGGTCATCCGAATGCAAACTCGATCTTGATTAGCTTGTTTGTTCAATTATTCATCTTGAGCATGATGAAGCTATCTTTCCAAGTGAACCTCCTTGGTCTTTGATTTGCACCCTTTTGTTTTGCTTTGTTTGTTTAGTTTTCTTTATGCTTTCTTTTGTTATTCTTTCAAACCAAATCTTATTTTAAATGAATAGACCGTCTACGAGGAATGTGAGTAGAGGCCATTGAGAGAACCCCATGGAATACGACCTTGGTAAACACGTGTTATCAAGTTTTTGGCGCCGTTGCCGGGGACTTTCTCAATCCTTTGAAAGCATTTAGTAGTGGACCGTTCTATTCACTTCCTTCCGTTTTAGTTTTGCTTCTTTATTGTTTGTTTTTGTTAATTGTTTTTATGGTTGTGTTATCCCGCATTGTTGTACTACTTGGTTGTGTTTGTTGTGCGTGTTTGTAGGTCCCTTATCCACCTATCTAGTTCATGGGAGCAAGGTTGCAAGTAAGATGAACTCGTGGAATGGAAATCAAGGTTATGGTCCCTATCAAGGGTGGAATCCATCTCCTAATCCATATTATGGTAATCCTACTTCATCCAACTACTACCAAGGAACTTATGAGGGAGATGGCCAATGGTGGGGTCAAGAACAACAAACTTCAACACCCATGTGGAATGAGCAATGTCCTTATCCATCTCCACCCTACCATCAAGTCTTGCCGGAGTATTATCAAGAAGATTTCACAAGTCAAGAACAACATTCTCCAACGCCTTCAATGTTAGAGGAGCTCTTTAAGATGGTTAGAGAAAGCGAGCGCCCTCAAGAGGATTTCACAAGCTATGAGCAACCCTCTCAACCTCCTTCTATGTTAGAGGAGCTCTTGAAAATGGTGAAGGAAAGTGAGCGTCCTCGAGAGGAGTTTGTAAGCTATGAGGAACCTCCTCCACCTCTTTCCACACTTGAGGAAGCTTTGAAGATTGCGGAAGATAATGCGAACCAACTCAATCGTTTAGCTCAAGGCGTGACACTCATCAAGGAAGCTCTAGAGGAGGAACAACAATGTCCATCTCCCCCCACAATTGAGGAGATGTTGCAAATGGCGGAAGATAATGCGGCTCGGTTGGATCGTTTAACTCAAAGTGTGAAGCTCATCTCCGACATCCTTGAACCGGAAGTGCTTGTCATGGAAGAAGAAGAAGGTGAGTCTCCCCAAGAAGAGTTCATAAGCCATGAGAAACCTCTTCCATCTCCTTTCATGCTAGAGATCTTGCAAATTGCGGAGGATAATGCAAACCGAGTTAACCGTTTATCTCAAAGCATAGAGCTCGTCACGAAGATTCTTGAGAATGAACGACATCCCAATCATTTGGAGTATTTTTATGATGATGAAGATGACACTTGTGAACCGGAAGAGCTTGACACGAAGAAGAGTTGGTAGTGGAGGAGATTGAGGAACATGTTCTTCCCGAGGACACACCAAGTAACGATGATGTGGGGTATGAAGAACCAAGGAGACTTGAGGATGAAGACCCTTTAGAAGAGGTGAGAGATGATTTGGAGACACTTCAAGAAGAGGTGGCACCGAGAGTGGAGCACGAAAGTGAACAACACCACCCTATTGAGGTCCCACCAAAGGTTGTGAGTACTCTTCAATCTTCTTGCTTGATCATGAAGTACTTGTGTCAAGAGACGGACACAAGCTTCATAACCTCCCCTAAGGTGATAATGGAAGAGAAGTCGTCCATGTGTGAACCGGAAGACTCCTTGAGTGGCATCACCAACTTGGAGACAATGGAACTCAATGGAGGCTCCCTACCATACTTTCTTCCTCAAGCTTCGACACTCAAAGGTAGCAAGCCACCCCAAGGTCTCAAGTGCTATACAAGCATCAATGTGCATTGGCTAGTCTACCATTCCTCCAAGATGCTACTTGGAGCTCAATCTTCATCATGGAAGAAGCTACTTGAAATCAAGGAGGTACTAAGTTGGACACCATAACACAGGTATCGTCGAGCTTAAGACGGTAACCAAGCGCTTCTTGGGAGGCACCCCATGTTATCTTTACTTTTATTGCTTTTGATTGCTCTTTTTAGTTTTTGTGTTGTTTTAGCTTTTTGAATAAGGTTGGCAAGCATTTTGGATCACTCTTCACCAAGGAACATCATGGAACTTTTTCACCTCTATTACGTCCTATGCTCCTCTCTACCAACGCGGTAACTTCGTTCCACCTTACCCTCTCTCTCTTGATCATTGAGGACAATGCTCATGTTAGTCGTAGGGGAGTTTGAGGTTTGGTGTGATTATTTGTGGTAGAGATATAATCATATGCTTTGATGATTTGCATGATCTTAATTGAATGTCGAATTCCTCTATTGTAGAATCGTTCGGTTCTTGACGTTTAGTGTTTAATTGACTTCAAGTCTTCGCAATGATGTTTAGTTTGTTCCACTTAGAACCTATAACCAGCATGTTAGCACTAATATCAAATGAGTCTGGATCAGAACTGAGATCTTATCACTCTTGTATGCTAGTTGATTGGTTGATACGTGTTTTTATACCACTCGATAACACCGGTCTAGGATGATGAAGGCAATCAGAATTTCTTCCCCTCTTCCATGTTTTTCATTCTCTTTTTGATCCTTCGTGATTGTGGCTTGAGACTAGTCGGAATCCAATTCGAAATCTTGTACGGAAGTTGTAAAGAGCTAGGGATCAAGTGGCTATTTTGTGAAGATTAAGAAAAAAAAAAGAGAGAAAATGCTCAAAAGAAAAGAAAAGCTAGGCAAGCTCGGCACCTAAGTGAAGTGTCGGGTTGAGCACTAAGCAAAAGGGCAAAGGCTGTGAGCTAGGCAGGTTCAACACCTAAGTGAAGTGTTGAATCGAGCACTAGTATGCAGTAAGAAAAAAAAAGAGAAAAGAAAGAAAAAGAGTTCTCAAATGTAGCCCTTGATCCTAGCCAGAGTTTGTAAAGTGCGGATCTAGAAGCGGATGAAGTCGAGTCGATAGCCACATTCACGACTCACGATCCATGTTCCGATTTCAAGTCCTTTTGATTAGAGTCGGTGTTGTCGTGGTCGGCTTTGCTGTGTCCCAATCATCCACTACTTGAAGTGTGTAGAAATTAGTGAGGTTTAGACTTATTTGGTTGATGTTCTTGCATGTGTAGGTTTAGTTTGTTCGTGGAACAGTTTAAGCTAAATTGTGATTGCTTGAATCTCAATGGACCGAGTTTGAGGTTTGGTGTGATTATTTGTGGTAGAGATATAATCATATGCTTTGATGATTTGCATGATCTTAATTGAATGTCGAATTCCTCTATTGTAGAATCGTTCGGTTCTTGACGTTTAGTGTTTAATTGACTTCAAGTCTTCGCAATGATGTTTAGATTGTTCCACTTAGAACCTATAACCAGCATGTTAGCACTAATATCAAATGAGTCTGGATCAGAACTGAGATCTTATCACTCTTGTATGCTAGTTGATTGGTTGATACGTGTTTTTATACCACTCGATAACACCGGTCTAGGATGATGAAGGCAATCAGAATTTCTTCC
This sequence comes from Linum lewisii, assembly GCA_034768395.1. NCBI lineage: Eukaryota > Viridiplantae > Streptophyta > Magnoliopsida > Malpighiales > Linaceae > Linum > Linum lewisii. The sequence goes on along the minus strand of JAVBHU010000066.1, from coordinate 35,996 downwards.
CCTCTTCCATGTTTTTCATTCTCTTTTTGATCCTTCGTGATTGTGGCTTGAGACTAGTCGGAATCCAATTCGAAATCTTGTACGGAAGTTGTAAAGAGCTAGGGATCAAGTGGCTATTTTGTGAAGATTAAGAAAAAAAAAAGAGAGAAAATGCTCAAAGAAAAGAAAAGCTAGGCAAGCTCGGCACCTAAGTGAAGTGTCGGGTTGAGCACTAAGCAAAAGGGCAAAGGCTGTGAGCTAGGCAGGTTCAACACCTAAGTGAAGTGTTGAATCGAGCACTAGTATGCAGTAAGAAAAAAAAAAGAGAAAAGAAAGAAAAAGAGTTCTCAAATGTAGCCCTTGATCCTAGCCAGAGTTTGTAAAGTGCGGATCTAGAAGCGGATGAAGTCGAGTGGATAGCCACATTCACGACTCACGATCCATGTTCCGATTTCAAGTCCTTTTGATTAGAGTCGGTGTTGTCGTGGTCAGCTTTGCTGTGTCCCAATCATCCACTACTTGAAGTGTGTAGAAATTAGTGAGGTTTAGACTTATTTGGTTGATGTTCTTGCATGTGTAGGTTTAGTTTGTTCGTGGAACAGTTTAAGCTAAATTGTGATTGCTTGAATCTCAATGGACCGAACTTGTCATTTGTGAACTTGGATGTTTTCTAATTCATTTGCTTGAGGACAAGCAAAGCTTAGTCGTAGGGGAATTTGATGTGACTTTTATTAGTGCATTTTAAGCTTATGAATGACCTTTGAAATGCCCGTGTTTGATTCTTAAATGCCGTGCTTAATGTGTTTTTATCGGAGTTTTGTGCTTAGTGCTATTCTTTGCCCGGGTGCTACTTTGAGGCCAATTCCATGTCTATTGGAGGTGTTTTCTTTGTATTTTCAGGTCTTGGCATTGTAGTACTGGTGACAAGGAGCACGTAGGATCAAACGGGAGGTCAATCGGAGCTAGGACGGAGGAGATACGAGCGTTGCAAAATCGAGCCTTCTGCAGAGTGCAGGGTGCACGCCGTGCATCATGCACGCCGTGCACCGTGCACGGTTGGTGCACGGGCTGTCCAGGAGGCTCCGAAAGAAGATTCAGCTCCAAGGTGCACGCCGTGCAGCCTTGCACGCCGTGCACCCTGCACGCCGTGCAGGGGTGCACGCCGTGCACCTCCCTCTGCACTATATAAACCCACGTTTTTCACTCTTTTGGGGGAGGAATTGATATCTCTTGAACCCCTTGTACATATCCACGAACCCTCAAACCCTAGAGCACGTTTTTGGAGCATTTTGAAGCCATTGGAGCTAGGATTGAAGCCAACCAACCTTGGGAGAAGTGCTACAAGTGAAGAAGTGAAGATCATCTCAAGGATCCATCCATGGTGTTCTTGGTGACCATTCTTCCTTCTTTCCTCTTTACTCCCTTGGCCATGTGTGGCTGAGTTTCTAGGGTTCATCTTGGATGGGTAGATTGGTTGTGCTATGATAGAGGGATGATTGTATAGAACTTGCCATGATTGATCTTGGTTGTATGAGGATGATTCCTAGACTTGTTCTTAATGCCATATTTTGCCATGTTTGCTTAATTTGGTCCATTCATTGTAATTTGATGCATGAGAGTGCTTGGATTGCATAGATTGTAGGTCTAGGGATTGAAGGGAGTGTGTTCTAAGAGATTAGATCATCTCAATTCAACCTTGGTTGCATGATTTCTCACTTGTGCATTTTATCGAACACTTGGTGTGCATTAGGATTTTCACTCAATTGAACTTTGATTAGTCTTTGGATGATTCCCTTAGTGTTAGGACATTGACATGAGAGTGTGGTGTCTATCCTAGTGGTCATAGAGTCATAGGGGAGGGTTTTGTAGCTTGGCATTTCATCAAACACCTTTAATGCATCCTTAGTCACTTAGCTTGAGAGCGAGAGCCTAAGTTGAGTGGTTGTAGGATAGGAACTTAGTGCTACGAGAGTGCATTGAGTCTAGAGAAGTGAAATGCATGGTCATCCGAATGCAAACTCGATCTTGATTAGCTTGTTTGTTCAATTATTCATCTTGAGCATGATGAAGCTATCTTTCCAAGTGAACCTCCTTGGTCTTTGATTTGCACCCTTTTGTTTTGCTTTGTTTGTTTAGTTTTCTTTATGCTTTCTTTTGTTATTCTTTCAAACCAAATCCTATTTTAAATGAATAGACCGTCTACGAGGAATGTGAGTAGAGGCCATTGAGAGAACCCCGTGGAATACGACCTTGGTAAACACGTGTTATCACCCGGACCAGCATCAGCCATGCCCCGGCCCGGCATCACGCCTGCCCTGGACACCCTGTCTGAGCCAGAAGATGTCAATCGGCCTACCCTGGACCTTTTGAATATTCCCTCGGCCAGTTTTGGTTTGAAGACAGAAGAAGGCCTCGTCGATATCCTGAAGCCGAGCGCCGGCCCCGATGGCCACCCGGCGGCCCCGACAGACATGAACCCGACGGCCACCCGTCCCGAGATTCATTGGGAAATCATCTCCCGACGAATTTTAAAGGCTGGCCCGAGCAAAGAAGATCCAGATGCTGACTCAGACGAGGATATGAGTGAGGAACCCTCGCCCAGTGGCTCCCCGAGTCTTAACATTATTGTTAATGGTATTTCAGAAGAGGAAGAAATGGAGACTGAGAAAGAAGACACTGAAGAATCCCAGCCCTGGTCCATTACCGATTCAAATGAGACCCCAAGGACCACCGATGATTATGACTCGTCACCAACCACCACCAGCAAGATTGCTGAAGTTTGGAAAAGAGTGATGGGTTCTAGAAAAGACTCCGAGATGGATTTGGGGACAAATCCCAGTCAAGAAGAGGGGGATGATATGACCCGACCTAGCTACCCCAGCAAACACCAGCGCCCGTGCACGCCACCAGGGTCCCCCGAAGGAGGCAAAACCCTAGGGTCATACAAAAAGCACCTAGAATTGAGGGTTGGCCACTTACGAGCTCTGAAGCCCAAAAACGAACTGAAGAACAAGCTAAGGCCTGCTCCAACAGGGAAAAGGGCACCTCGAGATGGAAGGATGTTCCAGGCCATGTTGCTGGCCGAGGACATAAGCCCTAGACTGAGGACAGAGTCTTAGCCCTTCCCTAACTTCACCTCCATGATCCCCCAAGTCAAGCACACTCCAAAAGCCATCTGGAGACAGTTCTGGAGTACAGAAGTCAAAAGGATTCAAGAATACGTCGCCCAGACAGGATGGCTTCCTAAGGACACTACCCCGGCCCCGGCGGATATGGACAACCAGCCCCTACCCCGGACAACCCTACTCAGCACTCAAAATTTAGCGGACAAGCTGATGTTAGAAGATTTAGGAGGCCAAAAGACTTGGAGAGAACCTCGCTTGTCCGAGGAAATGTCAAGCAGAAGGCCAGAACAGCCCGACATCACCAAAACCCTAGCACTGGGTCCGGAGCGAGTGATGTCGAGCCGGTCAACAGCACCGAAGGACGCCACCCGACCACCCGGTCACCCGGAGCCCACAGAAATTACGGAAATGCCACCGCGCGCATTCAAAGCCCTTTAACTAGCCGCGGAAGGACTCCTGCCCGCGCCCGGATTGCCCGTCAAAAAGCCCGGAGCCTTTTCCTAATCCCACCCGGACAAGGAAAGCCGGATTTGCGCTAATCCGCCCGGATTAGGGTTTTGTTCAATTTTGCCAGTTTGGGAATTTGACATTTGGACAACTTTGTTTATTTTAATAGTTTCCTCGGCCTATCTTTTAGGATTATTTTAGTTTTTCCTTTTTAGAGTTGGAACCGGCCTAGGCCACCCTTCAGCTGTAAATGGAGGCCTCGGCCACCATTGTAAGACAGTTTACCCCTTAATGAAATTTTCAGAACATTGTTCTTTTTCCTTCAAGTCTTTGCTGGTTGTTGCTTAGATTAAGGTTCTGGTTTATCATCAAAGGCATTCATCCTTTGTTTGTGGCACCAACTCGACCGAATACCTTGGGGTTCCTAAGTCAATACTTAGTGGATTTCAAGGGTTCTCCGCGGTTTCAAAGGTTAGGTTCTCGTGGGGCTGATAATATAGTTTTGGGTTGAGTCGATCCCTTCCTAGAGGAGGAGGTTCGCATCAGGGCGGCCCTCAGAATCCTTCGGGAGGTGATCTCCCATTGAATCTTGGGTGCATAGGGAACCGTCGGTGAAGCGTCAGGTCGGGGCACGAGGGTGTCGTAGGTGCTAGAGGTAAACCAGGGCATGTCGGGCAAGGCGGCGGCGTCGGCCAGTGGGGACGCAGCGGCGGGCAGTGGGGAGCCGGCGGCGGCGGGCAGTGGGGAGTCGGCGGCGGTGGGCAGTGGGGATCTGGCGGCGGCGGCAGGACGTAGGCGTCGGGCATCATTGTGTCGGGGCAGCCGGGGTTGGGCAAGACCGGGGCTGAGCGACGGGCAGGGACGTGCCAGACTCGTGGTCGGGGGCCACATCGGGTGGTGATGCGCCGGAGGGCCTTGGGCAGCGACAGGTCGGGGCCGGGTTCTAGGGCGGCCGGGGCCTGATCGGGCAGGGTAGCGACGGGTGCTGGGGCGCTAGGACTGAGCGGGTAGGGCCAGTCGGGGCCGGGCGCTGGGGTGCCGGGGCCTTGTCGGGCAGCACCGAGGACAGGTGCTGGGGCGCCGGGGCTAGTCAGGCAGTGCCAGCCGGGGTCGAGGCCGAGCGCTGCAGCGCTGGGGCCTGGTGGAGTAGCGCTGGGCCTGGGGCTGCGCGCTGGGGCGGTGGGGCCTGGTGGGGTAGCGTCGGGGCTGGGGCCGCGCGCTGGGGCGCTGGGGCCTAGTGGGGTAGCGCCGGGGCTGGGGTCGAGCGCTGGGGCCTGGTCGGGCGGCGCCGAGCGCTAGGGCCTGGTTGGGCAGCGCCGGGGCTGGGGCTGAGCGCTGGGGCCTCGTTGGGCAGCGCCGGGGCTGCGTACTGGTGTCGGGGCTGGTGTTAGGCCTGGGGCCGGGGCTGGTGCCGGGGCTGCGGCTGGTGCCGGGGCTGGGGCCGGGACGGAATGAAAGATACCCCTTTGAATGAAGAATCTCATTGCTTAGCTGTTGAAACTGTGGAGTTGACTCCGGTCAACTCCGTCACTGACATCTCTTCTAGTGTTCCTAGCTCAATTGTTACTGCAGGTGCTGAACAGATTACCAAGCAGAAACCAAAATCTGTTCCTCAGAAGCCGTCAAAGAAGAAGGAACTGAAAGCCTCTTCTTCACCGCCAAGCATGAAACCTAGCAGGCGCCGGGGGAAGAACAAAAAGACGAAGACTCAAATGGTCTGGAGACCAGTTGTGCCGCCACCTTTGTCCGAGCCAGCTGCACCGCCAATTCGTTCCGAGATACCGGCGCAGAAACAAGTACTAAAGGAGAAGCCAAAAGCATCTCCTAAGGAAATACCTACGATCACCGATCCTGGTGATACAAAGCCGGAGGGTAAAGAGAAGATGAAGTCAATGATTCTCATCCCTTCCACCGTCTTCCTCGTAGAAGATGATCCCTTGACAGAGCTCTTTGGTCCGTTCAAGATCACTGAGCACCTTCCCGACGGACGTACCAAGCTCTTACACGCTAACGGGAAGAAATTTATGCTTCACGGAGATACCCCGAAGCTCTACTTCATGAACTCCAATGCTAGCATTAAGGAGAACCTGAGTTAACATGTCTCCTAATACCGTTCAGGTATCGTCCAGCTCAAGGACGTTAATCTAGAGCGCTTTGTGGGAGGCAACCCACGGCTGGAGTCAATTTTTCATTTGTGTCAACTTTAGTGTTTTAGAGTCGGTTCGGGGGAGCCAAAAGTGTCAGTTTGTTTGATTTCTTATTTTTTGTGTGTAGTTTGTGTGTCATAGTGTCTTTTCCAAGTTGTTTGAGGTCATTCCGATTTTTGTGGATTTAACTGTGATTTTCTGAAGTTTGTCGGGATTGCAAAAATATTTTCAATCGTACAGGTCAAAATTTTTTGCGAAAATGTACCATATTTTCGGCCGAAAACTGCCTTTGAAATCCCACTATGTTTTCCAGACGTTTTTAACTCAACTTTTCGGCGAAAATTCCTTGTAGTTTTCGGCGAAAATATTTTTGAAAATCGGCAGTACTTTTTAACTGATATTTTCGGCGAAACTTGCACTTATTTTCGCCGAACACCTGAGTGAAAATCAACAATTCCTCATTTTAAAAATCTGGTCACCTCTTCTCTCTCTCCTCACTTCTTATTTTCAAAAATTTTGAAAAAGCTCCACTGTTTCCAAAAAACCCAAACCGCCGCCGCCGGCCGGCCAAACCCGCCGCCCCCGCCGTCGCCACCGCCGCACGTCTCCCCTTCCTTTTCCGATCATTATGAGGCGTACGTCCGAATCGGAGCTCTAGAGCTCCCGTTCAGCCAAAACCTAAAATTTTAGGTTTTTCTCCGATTTCTCTTTCTCCGTTCATTTTCAGCACCCATGGCTTCAAGGTAAGTTGTAGAACTTTTCATTACGAATCTTTTGACATGTTAAATGCTGAATTTCGTTGGGGTTGACTTTCGGTTGACTTTTTGGTTTACCTCGATTTGCGTGCCGACTGATTTCGTGTGAACTAGGTTAGCTGAACTCTTTGGACTGATCTAGTATGATTAGGGAATATTGTGCTTAATTTCAATATCGTTTGATCATGTGTTGCTATAACTAAGATCGATTCTTTGTGGTGTTGAGTTTTGAGAAATGTCGGTTTGACCATGAACTGTTTATCCTCGTTTGGCTGCCTGATGTGCTCAATTACGTTCATATTATTGTGTTTGCCATCTGAGGTCATATTATTCCGTCATTTTCCGCTTTGTCCTAATATTTCCATGATTAGGGTTCAATGTTCTATCATGTTGACTTTTTGAATGTCGGTTTGACTTCAGAACTCTGATTGTGACAATTCCATTCTGGCTGTTCCTAAGCATATATTGTAATGTTTTGTGATTACCGGTTAATCTGCTTTGCTTACCCCCACTCGGTTTTCGTCATTTCTTTGTGAAATTGAGTTTTTCTACTAAGTGTGGGGTAGGGTTTTAGTTTGACTAATCTGGTTTTTTTCGTGCTTAGGAACGTAACTCATGAGCGCAGGACCAAGCAGAGACTTGACATCGCCTCCAGCTCCCGAGTTCCCGCTCCCGTCACATCTGCCATCCAGGGCCCTCCCCCAGCTTTCCCTGGCCGTGTTGGGTACCACCACACCGTTGCTCGCCTACCCCCGTACTACTTCGAGTGCTACCAGCGTCTCGAGAATATCCATGGAGCTGCTGTTCGCCCCCTTTCCATGGAGTCGCTCATCGATCACGATGAGGACTGGCACCGGAACGTGCTCGATGAACTGACGCGTGCTGGCTTGCTGGAGTTGACCACGCTTGCTGCCAACTTTCCAGACATCGCCCTTCAGAAGTTTTGGGCGACGTTCAATCTGGACGAGCACAAGAGGAGGCAGCACAAGGAGGTCGTCACCTTCTATCTGGGCGGGGTGCACAGGAAACTCACATATGATGAGTTTGCAGCTCGTCTTGGGATTCCCCACGAGCACTACGAGGGTCATCTGCTCGGCTGGGAGAATGACGATGACGACGGAGAGGAGTACCATGCACTCTGGAGCCACATGACTGGAGTGCCCGGTGATCGTCTTACGAAGCATAATTCACTTAAGTCTCTCTCTCACCCTCTCTATAAATTCATTCACATGGTTTGGCGTCGTTTTCTTTTGTATGCTCCAGAGAAGGACCGCCACCATATCAGCCGAGAGGAGCTTCTTCTTCATCGCGCCATCCGGGAGAGATATCCTATTCATCCCGGATGGGTGCTTGCCTGACTATTCCGCAAGAAGACTTAGAGGTCGAAGCCACCTCGCTCACTCCTAGGAGGCAACTTTGTAGGCCAACTCATCATCTCCTTCGACCTCAGCCAAGAATATGGCCCGAACATCCCACGCCGCAGAGTACGCACCGTTGGAGGTGATTTGGCGGTCGAATACAACCTCGAGCTGGACCTCAGCCCCCAGGTAGCAGCAGATCCTCCTCTTCACCACGAGGATGAGTCGGAGGAAGAAGATGATTCTGAGGAGCCTCAGCCTCAGTACGAGCCAGAATTTCATGATCCTATTCCCTCGCCACATCATCAGGCAGGGTATGCACACCAGTCGCCGCCACCCATTCCAGATCCATATCAGGCGCCTCACCAGCAGCACCGACAGCACCCCGCGGATGTTGGGGGAGCTGTATGAGTGTCTCCAAGAGTGGCGCATCACCGACAACGCCACTCAAGAGGCAAGGTGGACTATTATGCAGCAACATATGCACCGCTCCGACGAGCGGTATAGGCACAGCTGGCGTGGCAACGTCAGCTCGGCGACTTCCTCCACCTTCCACCTCCCGACGCGCCTGACGAGCAGTGATCGGGTTGTATCCTCTTTTTTGTCCCTTCTTTTTATTTCTTCTTTTCGGATTTCGATCCAACTTTTTTCTTTGTGGATCCAGGACACTTGTCCCGGTTTCCTTTTTATCTTTCATTTGTTTTTGTTTTGTAGGCAGTTGGGAGATTCCCTTTGCTTCGCTTTGGTAGATTGCCTCCGCTCCGAGGATCCGTGCCCATCCCCTACGCCAACCATCTCGGTCCAGGTTCTTTTACTTCACTCTGAACTCTAATTTTAGTCCTGTGAGGACACAGTCCGATTTAACTGTGTGGTAGGATGCTAGAGAACCTTGCATGAACTTGATTGCCCTTGATTGTATTTTTGTGTGCCTCGTGATTCCTGTCCAGTCTCTCTAGCATTAGAATGGCTCAGTTCTTGATTTTTGATGTTAAGTTGCTGTTCAAACTTTCATAATGATGCTTAGACTGCTTAACCTAGAACTTGAGAACTGATGTGCAAGATTTTAACTCACAACAATCAAGGTCGTATTCCACGAGGGCTCTCTCAAAAGCTTATACTCACACGGTTCATGGACGGTCTATTCATTTAAAATAAGTTTTGGTTTGAAATAAGAACAAATGAAAACATAAAGAAAACTAAACAAACAAACAAAGCGGTGCAAATCAAAGGTAAAGGAGGTTCACTTGGAAAGATAGGTTCATCATGCTCATGAGGAATAAATGCACAAACAAGCCAAACATGATCGAGGTTGCAATCGAATGACCACGCAAATCCCTTCTATAGACTCAATGCACTCTCGTCGCACTAAATCCCTATCCTAGAACCACTCAACCTAGGCTCTCGCTCTCAAGCTAAGTGACTAAGGATGCATTAAAGGTGTTCGATGAAATGCCAAGCTACAAAACCCTCTCCTATGACTCTACGACCACTAGGCTAGACACCACACTCTCATGTCAATGTCCTAACACTAAGAGAATCATCAAAAGACTAATCAAAGTTCAATTGAATGAAAAACCTAATGCACGCCAAGTGTTCGATAAAATGCACAAGTGAGAAATCATGCAACTATGGTTGAATTGAGATGATCTAATCTCTTAGAACACACTCCCTTCAATCCCTAGACCTACAAACCATGTAATCTAAGCACTTTCATGCATTACATCACAAATGATAGACCAAATCAAGCACATAACACAATTTGGAATTAACAACAAGTCTAAAGATCATCTTCTTACAATCTAAGATCAATCATGACATATTTGTACAATCAACCTCTATCCTAGCCCAATTATCTACCAATCCAAGGAAACCTAAGAAATCAGCCACACATGGCCAAGGAAATGAAGGAAAGAGAAAGAAAGATGATCACCAAGAACACCATGGCAATCCTCCTCTTGCAAGCTCCTCTTCCAAGGTTGTGGACTTCAATCCAAGCTCCTCTACTTTGATTTGCACCTTGCTCTGGGGTTGTGGATTGGAGATGAGGAGAAAAGTGTTTGAGAAGTTGAGAGAAAAGGGTTTGATGAAGTGTGAAATCTGAAAATAATGAATTGTTTTTCCAAAATTTCTACCCCTCTCTCTTTTAAATAGCACCGCTGGAAATAGCCTGGATTTTTGGCGAAAACTGTGTAAGATTTTCGCCAAAAACCTCTTTGAAAAACCCCGAATGCTTTGGCATTTCTTCATGAGTTTTCAGCGAAAACCTTGGAATATTTTCGCTAAAAACTTCAGGAATCGGCTTCGGAACTCCGGCATCTCCTTGTTTGCAAAACGCCGAAAACTCCTTCAGCAATAACTGCATTTTTTCCGATTTTGCAACGGCCATATCTCCTCCGTCCTAGCTCCGATTGACCTCCTATTTGATCCTACGTGCTCCTTGTCACCAGTAATTCAATGCCAAATCCTGAAAATGCACAGAAAACAACTCCAATAGACACGGAATTGGCCTCAAAGTGGCAACCGGACAACAAAAGAGTACTTTGCATAAAACTTCCATAAAAGCATATTAATCATGGCAAAATGAGATCAAACATGGGAGATCCTTAGGCTAATTAAAGGCTTAAAATGCACTAAATATAGTCACATCAAATTCCCCTACGACTAAGCTTTGCTTGTCCTCAAGCAAATGAATTAGAAAACATCCAAGTTCACAAATGACAAGATCGGTCCCATTGAGATTCAAGCAATAACAATTTGGCTTAAACTGTTCCACGAACAAACTTAACCTACACATGCAAGAACGTCAACCAAACAATTCTAGACCTCACTAATATATGCACACTTCAAGTAGTGGTAAATTGGGATACAGGAAAACCGACCACGACAACACCATCTCCAATCAAAAGGACTTGAACTCAGGAAATGGAACGGATTAGGTGAGGGTAGGAAAATTTTTGGAAGTGGATGAGTGATCGTGATGTGGCTATCGACTCGACTTCATCCGCTTCTAGATCCGCACTTTACAAACTCTGGCTAGGATCAAGGGCTACAATTGAGAACTTTTTTTTTCTCTTTTCTTTCCATTTTCATTTTTTTCTTTTCTTCTTTTTTTTCTACTGCATACTAGTGCTCGATCCAACACTTCACTTAGGTGTTGAACCTGTCTGAATCATAGCTTTTGCCTTTGCTAGTGCTCAACCCGACACTTCACTTAGGTGCCGAGCTTGCCTAGCTTTTCTTTTCTTTTGAGCATTTTCTTTCTAAATTAGCCACTTGATCCTTAGCCCCTTACAACTACAATACAAGATTTCGAATTGGATTTCGTCTAATCTCAAGCCACAATCACGAGGGATGTTAAAGAAAAACATGGAAAAGGGGTGAAAATTCTGATTGCCTTCATCATCTTAGACCAGTGTTATCGAGTGGTACAAAAACACGTATCAAACCAATCAACCAACATACAAGAGTGATAAAATCTCTGTTCTGGCCTAGACTCATTTGATATTAGTGCTAACATGCTGGTTATAGGTTCTAAGTGGAACAGTCTAAACATCATTGTGAAAACTTGAAGTCAATTAAACACCAAAAGTCAAGAACTGAACGATTCTACAATAGAGGAATTTGACATTCAATCAAGATCATGCAAATCAAGCAAAGCATATAATTACATCTCTACCACAAATACTCACACCAAACTTCAAACTCCCCTACGACTAACATGAGCATTGTCCTCAATGATCAAGAGAGAGAGGGTAAGGTGGAACGAAATTACCGCGTTGGTAGAGAGGAGCATAGAAGGTAATAGTGGTGAAAGAGTTCCATGATGATCCTTGGTGAAGAGTGATCCCAATTGCTTGCCAAACCTTATTCAAAAACTAAAACAACACAAAAACCTCAAAGAACAATTAAAAGCAAAAAATTAAAGATAACATGGGGTGCCTCCCAAGAAGCGCTTGGTTACCATCTTAAGCTCGACGATACCTGTGTTATGGTGTCCAACTTAGTACCTCCTTGATGTCAAGTAGCTTCTTCCACGATGAAAGTTGAGCTCCAAGAAACATCTTGGGGGAATGGTAGACTAGCCAATGCACATTGATGCTTGTATAGCACTTGAGACCTTGGGGTGGCTTGCTACGTTTGAAATTTGGAACTTGAGGAAGAAAGTATGGTAGGGGGCCACCATTGAGCTCCATCGTCTCCAAGTTGGTGATGCCACTCGAAGAGTCTTCCGGTTCAAACATGGGCGACTCCTCTTCCCTTATCACCTTAGGGGGGGTAGAGATGCATGTGTTCTTGGGTTCTTGGCACAAATACTTCATTATCAAGCAAGAATATTGAAAAGCACTAACAATCTTTGGTGGGGCCACAATAGGGTGGTGTTGTTCACTTTCGTGCTCCACTCTCGGTGCCACCTCTTCTTGAAGCGTCTCCAAATCATCTCTCACCTCCTCTAAAGGGTCATCATCCTCAAGTCTCCTTGATTCTCCTATCCCCACATCATCGTTACTTAGTGTGTCCTCGGGAATAACATGCTCTTCAATCTCCTCTACTACTGAATCTTCTTCCGTGTCAAGCTCTTCAGATTCACAAGTGTCATCTTCATCATCATAAGCTTGCTCCAAATGATTGGGATGTCGTTCATTCTCAAGAATCTTCGTGACGAGCTCTATGCTTTGGGATAAGCAGTTAACTCGGTTTGCATTATCCTCCGCAATTTGCAAAATCTCTAGCATGAAAGGAGGTGGAAGAGGTTTCTCATGGCTCATGAACTCCTCTTGGTGAGACTGACTTTCTTCTTCTTCCATGACAAGCACTTCCGGTTCAAAGGTGTCGGTGATGAGCTTCACACTTTGAGTTAAACGATCCAACCGAGCCGCATTATCTTCCACAATTTGCAACATCTCCTCAATTGTGGGGGAAGGTGGAGAGTGTTGTTCATCCTCTAGAGCTTCCTTGATGAGCGTCACGCCTTGAGCTAAACGATTAAGTTGGTTTGCATTATCTTCCGCAATCTTCAAAGCTTCCTCAAGCGTGGGAAAAGGTGGAGAAGGTTCCTCATAGCTTACGAACTCCTCTCGAGGATGCTCACTTTCTTTAACCATCTTAAAGACCTCCTCTAGCATGGAAGGCGGTGGAGAATGTTGTTCATGACTTGTGAAATCCTCTTGATAATACTCCGGCAAGACTTGATAGTAGGGTGGAGATGAATAAGGACATTGCTCATTCCACATGGGTGTTGAAACTTATTGTTCTTGACCCCACCATTGGCTATCTTCCTCACAAGGACCTTGGTAGTAGTTGGATGAAGTAGGATGACCATAGTATGGGTTAGGAGGTGGATTCCACCCTTGATAGGTGTCATAACCATTACTTCCATTCCACGAGTTCATCTTACTTGCAACCGTGCTCCCATTAACTAGATGAGGTAGAGGGCGGATTGGTAGATCTCTACAAACAAGCACAACAAACACAACCAAGTAGTACAACAATGCGGGATAATAAAACCGCAAAATCAAATAACAAAGAAGCAAAAACTAAACGGAAGGAAGTGAATAGAACGGTCCACTACTAAATGCTTTCAAAGAATTGATAAAGTTCCCCGGCAACGGCGCCAAACACTTGTTGTGCAAGATTTCAACTCACAACAATCAAGGTCGTATTCCATGAGGGCTCTCTCAAAAGCTTATACTCACACGGTTCATGGACGGTCTATTCATTTAAAATAAGTTTTGGTTTGAAATAAGAACAAATGTAAACATAAAGAAAACTAAACAAACAAACAAAGCGGTACAAATCATGCTCAAGAGGAATAAATGCACAAACAAGCCAAACATGATCGAGGTTGCAATCGAATGACCACGCAAATCCCTTCTATAGACTCAATGCACTCTCGTCGGACTAAATCCCTATCCTAGAACCACTCAACCTAGGCTCTCGCTCTCAAGCTAAGTGACTAAGGATGCATTAAAGGTGTTCGATGAAATGCCAAGCTACAAAACCCTCTCCTATGACTCTATGACCACTAGGCTAGACACCACACTCTCATGTCAATGTCCTAACACTAAGAGAATCATCAAAAGACTAATCAAAGTTCAATTGAATGAAAAGCCTAATGCACACCAAGTGTTCGATAAAATGCGCAAGTGAGAAATCATGCAACTATGGTTGAATTGAGATGATCTAATCTCTTAGAACACACTCCCTTCAATCCCTAGACCTACAAACCATGTAATCTAAGCACTCTCATGCATTACATCACAAATGATAGACCAAATCAAGCACATAACACAATTTGGAATTAACAACAAGTCTAGAGATCATCTTCTTACAATCCAAGATCAATCATGACATATTTGTACAATCAACCTCTATCCTGGCACAATTATCTACCAATCCAAGGAAACCTAAGAAATCAGCCACACATGGACAAGGAAACGAAGGAAAGAGAAAGAAAGATGATCACCAAGAACACCATGGCAATCCTCCTCTTGCAAGCTGCTCTTCCAAGGTTGTGGACTTCAATCCAAGCTCCTCTACTTTGATTTGCACCTTGCTCTAGGGTTGTGGATTGGAGATAAGGAGAAAAGTGTTTGAGAAGTTGAGAGAAAAGGGTTTTGATGAAGTGTGAAATCTGAAAATAATGAATTATTTTTCCAAAATTTCCACCCCTCTCTCTTTAAATAGCACCACTGGAAATAGCCTGGATTTTCGGCGAAAACAGTGTAAGATTTTTGCCGAAAACCTCTTTGAAAAACCCCGGATGCTTTGGCATTTCTTCATGAGTTTTCGGCAAAAACCCTGGAATATTTTGGCCAAAAACTTCTTCAGGAATCGGCTTTGGAACTTCGGCATCTCCCTGTTTGCAAAACACCGATAGTTTTCGGCGAGAACATAGAGTTCTCGCAGAAAACTCCTTCAGCAATAACTGAATTTTTTCCGATTTTGCAACGGCCATATCTCCTCCGTCCTAGCTCCGATTGACCTCCCGTTTTATCCTACGTGCTCCTTGTCACCAATAATTCAATGCAAAATCCTGAAAATGCACAGAAAACAACTCCAATAGACACGGAATTGGCCTCAAAGTGGCAACCAGACAAAAAAAGAGCACTTTGCATAAAACTTCCATAAAAGCATATTAATCATGGCAAAATGAGATCAAACATGGGAGATCCTTAGGCTAATTAAAGGCTTAAAATGCACTAAATATAGTCACATCAAGAACCAACGTGTTTACTTTGATGCTAAATTACCTGGTCAGAACAGAATTTTTAAAATCACACTTGTAGTTTGTAGCCTTGATTGCATGAAAATGACCGAATCCGACTAGCAAACCTATTGTGAGCTTTTGATCCATTGCACGTAACTTGCAATTTCAATTCTTTTTGAGTGATTTTCTATTTGCTTGAATGCATTAGAATTTGCATGAGACCTACTCGAGACCACACGATAACACGAGTTCTAGAATGATAGGGGCACCCAGATTCAGCTACTAAGCCAGATAGCCTACCCAACGATAAAATCCATTAGGTTTAAACCCTTGAGCTTGGCCTGTTCTTTCGGTTCGATAATACATTGCAACCATTTCCCATTATTTCATTCCCCGTTGATCCCCTGTGGTTGTAGTTCTAGATTGACCTGCCGGAAGTCGGTCTGTGGTAACCTGCCTATAGCCATTCAACAGGTGGTCTTAGCTATTATGTCCAAACGTGTAAACCCCTCTAGCAACTAAAAGAAAGAATCGGCACAAAGAAAAAAGAAAAAAAATGAAAGAAAAGAACAAAAATTTCGAAAAAGCAGAAAAAGGAGAAAAGCTTCCAAAATTCTTAGTTTAAAATGTTCTTCTCCCTATACATGGAAGAACGAAGTCAAAAGAAAAGTTGAAAAGAAAAAAAAATTGTGTAAGAAAAATAATAAAGTGCTAGGCTGCTTGAGGGTATCATAGGACGAGCGTTCACTATTCCACCCGTGTCTGGTTAGACGGTAGGAAGCCATAAGCTAGATTCGAGGGAAGTTAGTCGAAAAGCTACACCGCACCAAAGCCATCATCATACATTCCCATCATCCATTTCATTATAAACCCTTGTAGTGTAGATATCGTTACAGTCCTACCAGGGAAGTCCTTCTTAACTGGTTACTCGTGTTGTCACAGTGGTGGAGATGTGGTCGAAATGCAAACTTATGACAGAATTCAGTAACAGAAAATGATTGAGAGCATAAACACATCCTTAAACACAGAGAGTGAGAGTTTCCATTGTACTATATATTTCCTGTGTGAGGAGTCTGGTCGGTCAGGTCAAATTCGTGCATAATTGGTTGCGATTACTTGTCGTGTGCAGTCTATTAGTGAGACCAGGTTGTTTGGCTGATCTGTATGCATGTTAGGTTTCTTGTTCTAGGAACTATCTGTCTAATAATTCATTGTGTTTGATTGAGATCCAATTTAATCGATCTTTTCATTTGTGAACATGAGCGTTTCTATTCAGTTTGCTTGAGGACAAGCAAAAGCTTAAGTGTGGGGTATTTTGATGACACTCGATTTGACGTGATTACTAGCCTCATTTAAGCGACATTTCCTTGCTTAAGACATAGTTTTTAGGGTAGAATAACGAATATTCAATCAATTGCTCTATCTCATGCCATTTGTGTTACTTTGGCCCATTTCGGGTCTATTTGATGGTTTTCTAGTGTTTCTGTGTTAGCACAGGTTTTTGCCGTCAAATAAGTAGCCAAGGACGTGTCTAAGGCATTGGAACCTCGAGGAATCGCACCGGAATCGATCCAAGGAGCCAATCAAGTTGAACCAATTCCTGCCCCGGTTTACACTAAAGTTTTCGCTGAAAATCCCTTAGTGTTTTCGGTGAAAACCCTAGCACAAATCCACTGATGTCAACCGAAGGATGTTTTCGGCAAAAATACTAAGTTTTTCACCGAGAACTATTGGACCGAAAACCACAGAAGAAAATCAGCCGGCGTTCAGTCATTTTACAAAGAGATTTTCGCCGAAAATCTCTTCACATTTTTGGTGAAAATATCAGTTAAAAACTGGCGGTATTAGGGTCAAGTATAAATACTTAACCGGCGGCCCAAATCAAGAGATACCATACTTTTCAGAATCATAATTTCCAACTAATACCGATTACTTCAGAATTCTCTCAAGTTCTGGAGGAGAGTTAGAGTCCGAATAGCCGGAAAGAGATCGTGACGCCATCCCTTCCATCTCGAAGACTCGAAGCTAGGATTGTAGTTTATCGGAAGATCGAAGATCTGCCGGAGTCGTCTCAATTAGGTTTTTCAGATCCTTTTCTGTTCTTCCTCTGTATGATGAACTCTATCTTTGTCTTTGATTCTTTTGTGAAAAACATGAGTAGCTAAACTCTTAGAGCTTAGACTAGATGAACCCTAAGTGACCCAGGGCTTTAAAGCGGTCACGGATCGGTGGTGATTAGATTCAAAGTTCAATCAATTTCTCTTTCATGTTTGATTTGTTCTTCATCGTGCACGTTTCTTGTCTGGATTGATCACCTAGATTAGATTCTTGTTAAGCTAAGGATAGAAGCGAACGCTCGTCTTACTTCAAAACATCCAATCAAACAATTAACCTTATAATTGGAGTGTGCTTTTTGTAGGAACCGATTAGGGTTAATCCACTGCAAGAGTAACTCATAAATCATTAGTAATTCCACCAGTTAAGTTAAGTCGTTGCGAGAGGCGACCGTACCCGGGCGACTAATTAATCTTGGTAGCTAGAACAGATAGAGCGAACGTTCGCCGGTCTTAAACCTAAGGGTCAGGAGTTATGGTGGTGTCTTAGAAATTGATTGAATGAGAATTAAAATCCGATGATCTATTGATTGCCTATGCTCTGGTGAACGAAGGGGGATTCGAAGTCTAAGTTCGTCTGTCATCTCTTTTTTCAACCCTAATTTTCCAATCTGTTTTCAGTTTCAATTTTTAATTTCCGTGCATTTCTTAGAATTAGAAGTCGTGGAACTCACACCACGCACGAAGTGTTTAACCTGAGTAATTTGCCAGCTTATTTGAGTAATCCATCATTAGAAGACCCGTGGAATACGATCTACCCTAGCTTTCCTAGCTTGGTAGTATTTGATTGAACCAGCACAACGACGGAGGTTCATCAACAACTTTGGCAACGGAGAGGAGTACGACGCGCTATGGAGCCACATGACTGGAGTGCCAGATGATCGGACCACGACCCATAACTCAGTTAAGTCCCTCTCTCACCCTCTCTATCATTTTATCCATATGGTTTGGCGTCGCTCTCTTTTATTTGCTCCAGATAAAAGATGCAACCACATCAGCAGAGAGGAGCTCATTCTTCTTCGCGCCATCTGGGAAGGTTATCGTCTTCATCCCGGATGGGTGCTTGCACGCATATTCTACCAGAAGACTCAGAAGCCGAGGGCACCTAGCTCACTCCTGGGAGGCAACTTTGTCGCCGACTCATCATCTCCCTCGGTCTCAGCCAACAATATGGCCCGGACATCCCACGACGCAGAGTATACACCGTCGGTGGAGATTTAGCGGTCGAGTACGCCCTCCAGCTGGACGTTGGTCCTCAGGAAGCGGCATCTCCCCCTCTCCAAGACGAGGAAGAGTTAGAGGAAGAAGATGATTCTGAGGAGCCGCAGCCTCAGCCAGAGCCGGAGTTTGATGATCATATACCCTCGCCACATCATCAGGCAGGGTATGAGTACCAGTCCCCGCCGCCCATTCAAGAACCATTCCAGGTGCCTCACCCTCAACACCGACTGCATCCCGCGGACATTGGAGAGTTGTACGAGCGACTCCAGGAGTGGCGGATCACATATACCGCCACTCAGGATGCCAGATGGATTATTATGCAGCAGCACATTGATGCTGCAGTTTTAGCGGTATCAAATAACTAACCTACCGAAGTAGACTAGATCGTATTCCACAGGGTTTCTACTAATC
Source organism: Linum lewisii (assembly GCA_034768395.1). Taxonomy (NCBI): domain Eukaryota; kingdom Viridiplantae; phylum Streptophyta; class Magnoliopsida; order Malpighiales; family Linaceae; genus Linum; species Linum lewisii. The sequence goes on along the minus strand of JAVBHU010000066.1, from coordinate 17,232 downwards.
GACTACTCAAAGAAGCTGGCAAATTACTCAGGTTTAAACACTTAGTGCGTGGTGTGAGTTCCATGACTTCTAATCTAATAAAGCAGGAAACTTAAAATGAACTTAAAAGACAGAATGATTTGTAGGTTTAAACAGACGACAGACAAGCTTAGATTTCGAATCCCCCTTCGTTCACCAGAGCATTGGCAATCAACAGATCAGCGGTTTTCAATTCTCATTCAATCAATTTCTATACACCACCATAACTCCTTACCCTCAGGTTTAAGACTGGCGAACGTTCGCTCTATCCGATCTACTACCAAGATTAATTAGCCGCCCGGGTACGGTCGCCTCTCGCAACAACTTAACTAACTGGTGCAATTACTAGCGATTTATGAGTTACTCTTGCAGTGGATTAACCCTAACCGGTTCCTACGAAAGGCACACTCCAATTATAAGGTTAACTGGTTGAATTGATGTTTTAAAGAGAGGCGAGCGTTCGCTTCTATCCTCAAGGTAACAAGAATCTAAACTAGGTGATCAAGGAAGACAAGTTTAAGCGCCAAAGCAGGGAACCATCTAGCGACTAACCCTAGCTGATTGAACTAAGTGTGGCGATCAATCAGAGAAGAAACATAAACAATCAAGAATAAAACAACCATGCAAAGAGAAACTGATTGAACTTCGAATCTAATTACCGCCGATCCGTGACCGCTTTAAAGCTCTGGGTCACTTAGGGTTCATCTAATCTAAGCTCTACAAGTTCAGCTACTCATAACGATGACAGCAGAATCAAAAGCAACAAAGGAAATCATCATACAGAGGAAGAACAGATGTGAACTGAAAAACCTAATTCTGACGACTCCGGCGAAGCTTCGATCTCCTGGATCTTCAACTTTAAGCTCCGAGTTCTCCGAGGTGGAAGGATGGCGTCACGATCTCTCCACAGATCTTCGAACTCTCTAAACTCTATCTATCGACCCTAGAGTCGGCTGACTCTCAAAAGTCTGATTTTGTGAATAGATGAATAATTGTTGGGTCCTTCCTTTGGCTGCCGGCTGCTTCTCTTTAAATAGGTACGCTTAGGGTTTCCAATACAGCGCCGGATTTGGAAGATATTTTTGGCGAAAATATCAGAAAATTTTTTTGCCAAAAACTTTAGGCAAAATCCCCTGTTTGATTTCTTCTATGATTTTCGGCGAAAACTCAAAGTAGTTTTCGTCGAAAACTTCAGTGTAAATCAGCCTGTGAGTTTCTGAAGGTATTTTCACCGAAATCCTTATAGTCTTTTCGGCGAAAACAATGTGCTGGCAGTTGGATCTTCGGTTCTGACTCTGGTTCGATTCCGGTTCACTCCTTGAGGTATTGAACACGTCCGTGGCTACATAAATGATGGCAAAAACCTGTGCTTTCACAAAAACACTAGAAAACCATCAAATAGACCCAAAAAGGGCCAAGTAACCAAATCGGTAGGAAATAGGGTAGTTGAGTGAATATTCGCTATTTTACCCCTAAAACCATGTTTCAAGCAAGGAAATGTCGCTTAAATGAGGCTGATAATCACGTCAAATCGAGTGTCATCAATACCCCACACTTAAGCTTTTGCTTGTCCTCAAGCAAACTGAACTAGAACATACTCAAATTCACAAATGACACGAGATTAAACCGAGATTCAATTCTAACAATTTGGTTTAGACTGTTCCACGTAGAAAGAGTGACCTACACATGCAAGAACATCAACCAAACAAGTTTTCGATCTTACTAATTTTTGCACACTTCAAGTAGGGGTTTTAACAAAGCTCATTTCTTGGCAAAATAATTAATCATAATTAACCGACTACGATAACACCAATTCTAATCAAAAAGACTTTAAGCTCTACCCATGATGTGGACGCGGAGGTAGGAAAAGTGACGTGGCTATCGACTCGACTTCATCCGTTTCTAGATCTGTATGTTACACGTTCTAACTAAGACCGATTTAAACAACAATTAATTTCAATTTTGTACTTCTTCCTTTAATTTATTTACTGCATACTAGTGCTCGATACCAAACACTTCACTTAGGTGTTGGACCTGCCTAGCTCACAGTATTTGTGCTTATGCTAGTGCTCAACCCGAACACTTCACTTAGGTGTCGGGCTTGCCTAGCTTTATTTTGCGCACTTTAAAGAACTTAGCAATTAATTCGAACAACTCAGTTTACTTGATTTAACCATTTAGCCACTTGATCCTAGCTAGTTATAACTTTTACACAAGATTTTGAATTGGATTTCGTCTAATCTCAAGCCACAATCACAGGTGAACAAATATGGAGTGAAAAACATGGAAGAAGCTAGCATTTATCATCTTAGAACGGTGTTATCGAGCTTTGTTATTAACAAATCAATCAATTCAATTAACTGAAGTTTCAACTACCGAAGTGATTTGTGATCTGTTTTGACCTAGACTCATTTAATATCAGTTCCGACACGTTGGTTACAGGTTCTAAGTGGAACAGTCTAGACGTCATTGATCAAAATTGAAGTCAATCTAACATCAAAAGTCAAGAATTGAGCAATTCTATGCTAGAGAATTTTCAAATTTGAACCACAGAATCATAGATAGCAAGCAAGATCATGCATAATCCTAGACTCCTAATACCCCACACTTAAACAGTTCTGTGTCCTCACTGGACTAAACTAGAGTAGAGAGATACGAAGAACCTGTGACGAGATGGTCGGTGTAGTGGATGAACACGGATAGCCCGGAGCGGAGCGGAGTAGCTACTCAAGTTCCTACGAAACAAAAACAACAAAAAGATCAAAAGGATACCGGGACAAGTGTCCCGGATCCACACATAATAAAAGTAAAAAAAAGACGGTTAGGGGAATTTTGAAAATATTTTGACTCTCTTTAAGTGGATGATTGGGTGGTTTTCAAAATAGTTTTCGGCGAAAATAAGAGGGTGTTTTCGCCGAAAATTATAGTTCAAATGCACTGCCGGTTTTTCAAGTGTGTTTTTGCCGAAAGTAACCATGTGTTTTCGCCGAAAATAAGCGTTAAAATCACTGCCTGGTTTTCAAGTTCAATTTCGCCGAAAACATTATAAATTTTGGACCAAAAATATGAAATAGGGAGGTTCAGTGAAAACCAAAAGGCGATTTCGCCGAAAATGATATTGAAAATTCGCCGAAAATTTTGAACACTACGATTGAAAATATTTTCGCAAATCCGGCCAACTTCAGAAAATCACAGTTAAATCCACAAAAAATCGGAACGACCTTAATCAACTTGCGACTGACTCTTTGACACACAGATTCTATACGAAAAATAATAAATCAAACAAACTGACACTTTTGGCTCCCCTGAACTGACTCTAAAATACTAAGTTCGACAAAAAAAAATTAAAAACAGACTCCAGCCGTGGGTTGCCTCCCACGAAGCGCTCTCTTTTAACGTCCTTGAGCCGGACGGTACCTGTTAGGGACCCCAACTCAGAAGTTCCTTGAAGTCAATCGTCTTCTTCAAGGTGTGCGGTTGAGTGCCATGTAGCACTCCAGCAGGGTGATGTAACCGGTAGTGCTCCAGCAGATCGCGGTTCTGGTTGGATGACCAGTTCTTCTTGAATTCTCCTTCTGGAGGAGGAAAGAGGTAGTACGGTGCGGCATGGTCAATGAGCTCCATATTCTCTACAGGTTGACTCGGCGAAAGTGTAGGTGAGGGTATCTCCTCAATCTCTATGTGCTCCTCTTTGGCTTCAACTTTAGGATGGATTGGCTCTATGTCTTTATCAACCACCACCGCCAAGGATTCTTCATCAGATGCTTCTAGCTCATAATAGTCATGGACGGGCTCATCTTCTTCTTCGAACATCTCCTGAGCGTCTTCTGTCATTAACTACTTTGGTTGCTCGAGCTTGATGTCCGTCGCGAGATCAGCTTGCAGCATTGAAGAGATATTATCCAAGGCAGATTGGGTTCTCGACGAGCATTGTTGATGTTCATGAAGCATCTCTTGGTTATCTCTATCGCCACTTTGATGCTCTCGTTGGTGTGTCTCTTGGTAACCTTTAGCATTGAAGAGATTTTATCAAAGAGGGAGTCAAGTCTCGCCGTTTGTTGTTGCTTTTGATGTAGCATCTCTTGGTAATCCTCAATATTCGGTGCTCCATTGACGCGCCACTCTTGGTACTGGTCATCCCACCTGTAAACCTGCATAATCAAAACTCAAAAGCACTACCCAGGTAAATCATGGAAATAAGGAGGGAAAATAAATGGTAAGGCGGAAAGGTAGAAGAATAATTTGCCAACTCTTCTTTCAAACAATTAGAATAGTCCCCGGCAACGGCGCCAATTTGATGCTGCAGTTTTAGCGGTATCAAATAACTAACCTACCGAAGTAGACTAGATCGTATTCCACAGGGTTTCTACTAATTGACTACTCAAAGAAGCTGACAAATTACTCAGGTTTAAACACTTAGTGCGTGGTGTGAGTTCCACGACTTCAAATCTAATAAAGCAGGAAACTTAAAATGAACTTAATAGACAGAATGATTTGTAGGTTGATGTGACTTTATTTGGTGCATTTTTAGCTTATCATTGACCTATGAAACGCCCGTGTTTGATCCTTAAATGCCATGCTTAATATGTTTTTATCAAAGTTTTGTGCTAAGTGCTATTCTGTTGCCCGGTTGCCACTTTGAGGCCAATTCCATGTCTATTGGAGGTGTTTTCTTTGTATTTTCATTCTTGTCATTGTAGTACTAGTGACAAGGAGCACGTAGGATCAAACGGGAGGTCAATCGGAGCTAGGACGGAGGAGATATGGACGTTGCAAGATCGAAGAAAATGCACTTTAAGCTGAAGGAATTTTCGGCGAAAATGTCATAGCATTTTCGCCGAAGAGGAATTTTTCGGCGAGGTTGTCAAGTCTTCGGTCCGAAAACTAGAAGCAGACGGCGGACATTTGGAACTTGAAGCGATTTTCGGCGAAAACTTTGCATCATTTTCGCCGAAAATATCAGGCAAATCCGGCGTGCTATATAAAGGTGAAGGAGGCGAAGATTGAGGGTATCAATTTCATTCTAATTTTACATCATCGCCGTCCGCCTCTCTCTCTCTCAATTGTTCATCATCAACTCCAACATCTCCTCTCCCTCAACCACACACCAACCTCCCTCAATTGTTGATCAACTTGAAGATCTAAGTGAAGCCTTCCACCCTTGGATTGGAGCTTGAAGAGCAAAGTGAGAAGATCCTCCATGGAAGCAAGGATGATCTCCTCTCCTCAATTTCAGGTTTCCTCCATGGTTAAGCTAGGCTAAACTTAGGTTTAGTTTAGTGAGGGATGGATCAAGCTAGGATAGGTGATTGATTGTTTGGATTGATGTTCTTATAGCCATTTGTGTAAGATGATGATCCTAGACCTTGTGCTTTGTAGGCATTTGAGCTTGACTTGTTCTTTTGGTATTGTTATGTCTTTCAATACATGAGAATGTTTGATTGATGTTGATCTAAGGTTGTAGGATTGTAATTGGATGATTTGAGAGATTGGATTATCAAGTTACAACCACTTTGAGCTTGTTTTCCTTGTTGTCATTTTATCAAACACTTGGTGTGCATTTAGTTTTCTTTCATTTGAAGGTTGAAAGACCCTTGTGATTGCTAGATTAGTGTTATATGATTGACATAAGAGTGTCTTGCATCATTACCTTGTGCTAGATGATTGTTAGCATAGAATTCAAGTTCCAAGCATTTCATTGAGCTAGTTTAAAGCATTCCATTCCCTTTGTTCACATAGCGAGAGCATGGTGCATTTGGTCTAGGAATAGAGAGTCAATTGTGCGAGAGTTTGTTGATTCTATTTGAGTGAGATGCATGGTCATTAATTACACATCGTTGCTTAAGAATCAATCCAGCTTTCATGAACCTTGAGCTTGAAGAAACCCCTTGCTAGACTAAACTCTTTTCTCTTGTTTGATCCTCAATTTTCACTTGTCAATTTTACCTTGTTTGCTTATGTTTTTAACTTGTCTCCTTTCAAAACCAAACTTCAATTTAAATGTATGGACCATTTACGAACGTTGTGAGTATTGGCCTATGAGGGAACCCTGAGGAATACGACCTTGATAAATTCCTTATCAAGTTTTTGGCGCCGTTGTCGGGGACCTCTCATTCCTAAGAAAGCAATTATTAGTGAACCGATCTTTACACTTCCTTCCGTTTTCCTTTTTGCTTCCTTGTTACTCTTTGTTTACTTTGTTATCCCGCATCGTTGTATTACTCGGGTGTGTTTGTTGTGCTTGTTTGCAAGGGATTTGGGTTAGTGCATGAGGCGTTCAGCTCGTCTTCAAGCACGACTCCAAGGACTAGAACAAGTGCTCGAACCACGGACTACTTCCCCACCTCCTACAGTTGAAGAACAAGAAGTTGACCACATCTCACATCACACTATGTCTCAACACGGAGATGACGATGACCAATCGGTACATTCACATGACACTAATGAAGATGATCAATCGCAAAGAGGTGCGAGGCGCACACTAGCCGATTATGCTCGCCCAACCCTCGAAGGGGCAGCCTCGAGTATCGTGCGAAGACGGTAAATGCAAGAAACTTCGAGTTGAAGCCTAACATGATTCAGATGGTGCATAACGGAGTGGTGTTCAAAGGTATAGATGGAGAGTGCCCATCTAGACACTTGAAAGACTTCCTTGAGATATGCGATACGGTGAAGAACGATCAAGTTCACCCGGATTGTGTACGACTCCGACTCTTCCCCTTCTCACTCAAAGGTAGAGCCAAGTCTTGGTTGGAGAACCAACCTAGTAGAACATTCACTACATGGGAGGGACTGGCCGAAGCCTTCCTCGAGGAGTTCTTTCCCCCCTATATGACGGATGCAATCCAGGATCGAATCAACCACTTCACACAACACAAGGGAGAACTCTTCCATGAGACTTGGAATAGGTTCCAAGCCCTTCTCCGGTCTTGTCCTCATCACAACTTCGCCGAATGGAGCTTGGCGGATATCTTTGCTAGGTCCCTTGACTTTGAGAATACAAGGATGATCAACCAAGCCGCCGGAGGTGATCTAAGGACGCTCACTCCCGAGGATGCTCTAGAACTCTTTGCGGAGATGGCCAACAAGACAAGGAGTTGGTCTCGACAACAACCTCCAAGCTCTAAGTGTGGAAGCGACATGCACTATGACTCTAGAGCTATAAGTGTTGATGCACCAAAGGATTCATCTACCTATGGGAAGAAGCATAAGTTACCGGGACATCGAGATGAAGATGACCCTATGTGTGCGCTCCTCATGTCTAAGATCGATGCTATGGCATCCCAAGTAAGTAACCTAAGCATGCCTAAGCATCCCTCCAAGGTTCAATCATCTCATGTGGGTAACCCTCCAGTGGCTTCTATATATTGTTGTGAATGTTGTGGGGGTCAAGGTCACGATGTTAGTGCTTGTCCTTCCGCCACTCCTGAGCTTGGCCAAGGCGACCATGAGGAGGTGAGTTTCGCACAAGGTCAAGGATTCCACGGTAATTTCAGCCCCCAAGGTAACTATAACCGACCTTGGTACAACAAGTCTAACCAAGGTTACCAAGGCCAAGGGAGTCAAGTTAGTGGTTATAGCAAGGGTTACAACCAAGGAAATCAAGGCGGTTATCAAGGCTATAGAGGGCACCAAGGCAACCAATGGTCTCAAGGAAGTAACCTAAACCAAGGTAGTCAAGGGAACCAAGGGGGAAATCAATGGAATCAAAGTGGACATCCAAGTCAAGGTTCCCAAGGTCCTACCCCACCGGGAATGTACAACCATAGAGGTGAAGGACCACCCGGTTTCAACAAGCCTCCTCAAAACAAGGAGGGTGGTTCTTCGATTTCTCAAGAAGACACCAATGCGGCAATGATCCAACTCATCAAGAATCAACAAGCTTCAATTGCCAATTTGGAGAACCAATTGGGACATATTTCTAAGGCACTCTCGGAGCGACCCTCGGGCACTTTACCTTCAAACACCGAGGTCAATCCCAAGGGCCCAGAGCATTGCAAGGTAGTGACATTGAGAAGCGGGAAACCTTTGCAAGATACAACCTCTTCCCCAAGTGTCTCCCCAAAGGTACAAGCTCCTAATCCAATAGTCGATGATGATGATACTAAAGATCCTTCGGATGAAGTTGAGGTTGAAGTCTAACCTCCTTCGGATAATGTGAATACTAAGGTTGCTAAGGAACCTAGTAAGGCTACATCAAGTACACCTCCGGTCTCTCCTCCCGCACTGTTTGTACCTCCTTACAAGCCTAAGCTTCCATACCCCTCTCGAGTGAGTAAGGATGGCCTTGAGAAGGTTTTTAAGAAGTTTGTGGAGCGGCTTAGTCAAATGCAGTTCTCTCTTCCGTTTCCCGAAGCTATGACTATGATGCCTCAATATGCTAAGTTCATGAAGGAACTCTACACCAACAAGAGGAAGCTACCGGAGACACCTCTAGTCCACCTCAATCAGGAATGTTCCGCCGTTCTCTTCAAGAGTCCACCGGAAAAGCTTAAGGATCCAGGTACTTTTACTATCCCTTGTGCTATAGGTAATACCTCTTTGGCTAATGGTCTTGCGGATCTAGGTGCTAGTATCAATGTCATGCCTTATTGCATATTTGAGAAACTAGGGTTGTCTAATCTTCATCCTACTCGTATGTACATTCAACTTGCGGACAAGTCGCCCAAGAGTCCTAGGGGAATTGTTGATGATGTGCTAGTTAAAGTAGGTCCTTTTGTGTTCCTAGTTGATTTTGCGGTCATTGATACCGATGATGTGGATGTCTCATTGATATTTGGTAGACCATTCCTTGCTACTTCTCGTGCTTTAATTGATGTGCATAATGGGAAATTGACATTGAGAGTAGGACAAGAGAGTGTCACGTTTTGCATAGCCGATGGCATGAAGTTTGCTCACGCAAGATGATTTAGAATACTCATGTGATACTATCGCTTCAGCTAGTGTGTGTAGTATTTCTAACTTTGTGTGTCGAGATTCTTTGGATGTTTGCCTTAGAATGAATGTGCAGGAACATTTAGACATCCCAGAGTTAAAAGCTCAGGTGGCTTACCTTGATGAAGGGAGAGACAAGTTGGAGAGTGAGACAGTTTTTGTTGCTCTTCCAAAGGTGGAAAGGGTGAAGACCTCTTATGAAGAACCACCTACTCTTGAGCTCAAGCCTCTTCCCACACATTTGGAGTATGCTTTCCTCATGCCAAACTCTAAGCTACCAGTCATCATCAATTCTAAGCTTCTACCCGAGCAAAAGGACCGTCTAGTGGAGCTTCTCAAGAAGTACATGAGAGCTATTGCGTGGAGCATCTCGGATATTCGAGGTATAAGTCCCACATTTTGCTCACATCGGATCCTCATGGAGGAAGACTTTAAGCCGGTTGTGCAACCTCAAAGAAGATTGAATCCTAACATGAAAGAGGTTGTGAAGAAAGAGGTTATAAAGCTCATGGATGCGGGGATTATCTTTCCTATCTCAGATAGTCCTTGGGTTAGCCCCGTGCAAGTTGTTCCCAAGAAAGGAGGGATCACGGTGGTAGCTAATGACAAGGATGAGCTTATCCCAACAAGGACGATCACCGGATGGCGTGTATGCATAGATTATCGTCGACTCAATGAGGCCACTAGGAAGGATCATTTTCCTCTACCTTTCATGGATCAAATGCTCGAGCGTCTCTCCGGTCACGAGTTCTATTGTTTCTTGGATGGCATGTCCGGATACTTCCAAATACCGATTGCTCCGGAGGATATTGAGAAGACCACATTCACATGCCCTTTTGGTACGTTTGCTTATCGCCGAATTCCATTTAGATTGTGCAATGCTCCCGCTACCTTCCAACGATGCATGCTTGCTATCTTTGATGATTTTGTGGAAGACATCATGGAGGTGTTCATGGATGATTTCTCGGTATTTGGGGATTCATTTGATCTTTGCTTGAGAAATCTTGAGAAAGTATTGTGATGTGACTTTAATTAGTGCATTTTAGGCTTATGAATGACCTTTGAAATGCCCGTGTTTGATTCTGAAATGCCGTGCTTAATGTGTTTTTATCGGAGTTTTGTGCTAAGTGCTATTCTGTTGCCCGGTTGCCACTTTGAGGCCAATTCCATGTCTATTGGAGGTGTTTTATTTGTATTTTCAGGTCTTGGCATTGTAGTACTGGTGACAAGGAGCACGTAGGATCAAACGGGAGGTCAATCAGAGCTAGGACGGAGGAGATATGAGCCTTGCAAGATCGAGCCGTCTGCAGAATGCAGGGGGTGCACGCCGTGCAGGTGTGCACGCCGTGCATGGTGCACGGGGCGTGTTCAGGAGGCTCCGAAAGAAGATGCAGCTCCAAGGTGCACGCCGTGCAGCCTTGCACGCCGTGCACCATGCACGCCGTGCAGGGGTGCACGCCGTGCACTTCCCTCTGCACTATATAAACCCACGTTTTTCACTCTTTTGGGGGAGGAATTGCCATCTCTTGAAACCCTTGTACATATCCACGATCCCTCAAACCCTAGAGCACATTTTGGGAGCATTTTGAAGCCATTTGGAGCTAGGATTGAAGCCAACCAACCTTGGGAGAAGTGCTACAAGTGAAGAAGTGAAGATCATCTCAAGGATTCATCCATGGTGTTCTTGGTGACCATTCTTCCTTCTTTTCTCTTTACTCCCTTGGCCATGTGTGGCTGATTTTCTAGGGTTCATCTTGTATGGGTAGAATAGTTGTGCTATGATAGAGAGATGATTGTATAGAACTTGCCATGATTGATCTTGGTTGTATGAGGATGATTCCTAGACTTGTTCTTAATGCCATTTTATGCCATGTTTGCTTAATTTGGTCCATTCATTGTGATTTGATGCATGAGAGTGCTTGGATTGCATAGATTGTAGGTCTAGCGATTGAAGTGAGTGTGTTCTAAGAGATTAGATCATCTCAATTCAACCATAGTTGCATGATTTCTCACTTGTGCATTTTATCGAACACTTGGTGTGCATTAGGATTTTCACTCAATTGAACTTTGATTAGTCTTTGGATGATTCTCTTAGTGTTAGGACATTGACATGAGAGTGTGGTGTCTAGCCTAGTGGTCATAGAGTCATAGGAGAGGGTTTTGTAGCTTGGCATTTCATCAAACACCTTTAATGCATCCTTAGTCACTTAGCTTGAGAGCGAGAGCCTAGGTTGAGTGGTTCTAGGATAGGGATTTAGTGCGACGAGAGTGCATTGAGTCTATAGAAGTGAATTGCGTGGTCATTCGATTGCTTCCTCGAGCATGTTTGGCTTGTTTGTGCATTTGTACCTCTTGAGCATGATGAAACTACCCACCAAGAGAACCCCCCTTTGTCTTTGATTTGCACCCTTTTGTTTTGCTTTGTTTGTTTAGTTTTCTTTATGTTTTCTTTTGTTATTCTTTCAAACCAAATCTTATTTTAAATGAATAGACCGTCTACGAGGAATGTGAGTAGAGGCCATTGAGAGAACCCCGTGGAATACGACCTTGGTAAACACGTGTTATCAAGTTTTTGGCGCCGTTGCCGGGGACTTTCTCAATCCTTTGAAAGCATTTAGTAGTGGACCGTTCTATTCACTTCCTTCCGTTTTAGTTTTGCTTCTTTATTGTTTGTTTTTGTTAATTGTTTTTATGGTTTTGTTATCCCGCATTGTTGTACTACTTGGTCGTGTTTGTTGTGCGTGTTTGTAGGTCCCTTATCCACCTATCTAGTTCATGGGAGCAAGGTTGCAAGTAAGATGAACTCGTGGAATGGAAATCAAGGTTATGGTCCCTATCAAGGGTGGAATCCATCTCCTAATCCATATCATGGTAATCCTACTTCATCCAACTACTACCAAGGAACTTATGAGGGAGATAGCCAATGGTGGGATCAAGAACAACAAGCTTCAATGCCAATGTGGAATGAACAATGTCCCTATCCATCTCCACCCTACCATCAAGTCTTGCCGGATTATTATCAAGAAGAGTTCACAAGTCAAGAACAACATTCTCCACCGTCTTCTATGTTAGAGGAGCTCTTGAAAATGGTGAAGGAAAGTGAGCGCCCTCGAGAGGAGTTTGTAAGCTATGAGGAACCTCCTCCACCTCTTTCCACACTTGAGGAAGCTTTGAAGATTGCGGAAGATAATGCGAACCAACTCAATCGTTTAGCTCAAGGCGTGACACTCATCAAGGAAGCTCTAGAGGAGGAACAACAATGTCCATCTTCCCCCACAATTGAGGAGATGTTGCAAATTGCTGAAGATAATGCGGCTCGGTTGGATCGTTCAACTCAAAGTATGAAGCTCATCTCCGACATCCTTGAACGGAAGTGCTTGTCATGGAAGAAGAAGAAGGTGAGTCTCCCCAAGAAGAGTTCATGAGCCATGAGAAACCTCTTCCATCTCCTTTCATGCTAGAGATCTTACAAATTGCGGAGGATAATGCAAACCGAGTTAACCGCTTATCTCAAAGCATAGAGCTCGTCACGAAGATTCTTGAGAATGAACGACATCCCAATCATTTGGAGTATTTTTATGATGATGAAGATGACACTTGTGAACGGAAGAGCTTGACACGGAAGAAGAATTGGTAGTGGAGGAGATTGAGGAACATTTTCTTCTCGAGGACACACCAAGTAACGATGATGTGGGGTATGAAGAACCAAGGAGACTTGAGGATGAAAACCCTTTAGAGGAGGTGAGAGATGATTTGGAGACGCTTCAAGAAGAGGTGGCACCGAGAGTGGAGCACGAAAGTGAACAACACCACCCTATTGAGGTCCCACCAAAGGTTGTGAGTACTCTTCAATCTTCTTGCTTTATCATGAAGTACTTGTGTCAAGAGACGGACACAAGCTTCATAACCCCCTAAGGTGATAATGGAAGAGAAGTCGTCCATGTGTGAACCGGAAGACTCCTTGAGTGGCATCACCAACTTGGAGACAATGGACCTCAATGGAGGCTCCTACCATACTTTCTTCCTCAAGCTTCGACACTCAAAGGTAGCAAGCCACCCCAAGGTCTCAAGTGCTATACAAGCATCAAGGTGCATTGGCTAGTCTACCATTCCTCCAAGATGCTACTTGGAGCTCAACTTTCATCATGGAAGAAGCTACTTGACATCAAGGAGGTACTAAGTTGGACACCATAACACAGGTATCGTCGAGCTTAAGACGGTAACCAAGCGCTTCTTGGGAGGCACCCCATGTTATCTTTACTTTTATTGCTCTTGTTTGCTCTTTTTAGTGTTTGTGTTGTTTTAGCTTTTTGAATAAGGTTTGGCAAGCATTTTGGATCACTCTTCACCAAGGATCATCATGGAACTTTTTCACCTCTATCACGTCCTTTGCTCCTCTCTACCAATGCGGTAACTTCGTTCCACTCACCCTCTCTCTCTTGATCATTGAGGACAATGCTCATGTTAGTCGTAGGGGAGTTTGAGATTTGGTGTGATTATTTGTCGGTAGAAGTCTAAAGCTATGATCTGATGTGTTGCATGATCTTAATTGAATGTCGAATTCCTCTATTGTAGAATCGTTCGGTTCTTGACGTTTAGTGTTTAATTGACTTCAAGCCTTCACAATGATGTTTAGATTGTTCCACTTAGAACCTATAACCAGCATGTTAGCACTAATATCAAATGAGTCTGGGCCAGAACTGAGATTTTATCACTCTTGCGTGTTGGTTGATTGGTTTGATACGTGTTTTTATACCACTCGATAACACCGGTCTAGGATGATGAAGGCAATCAGAATTTCTTTCCTCTTCCATGTTTTCATTCTCTTTTTGATCTTTCGTGATTGTGGCTTGAGACTAGTCGGAATCAATTCGAGATCTTGTACGGAAGTTGTTAAGGGGCTAAGGATCAAGTGGCTAAATTGTGAAAAAAAAAAAATGCTCAAAAGAAAAGTTAGGCAAGCTCGACACCTAGTGAAGTGTCGGGTTGAGGCACTAAGCAAAAGGGCAAAGGCTGTGAGCTAGGCAGGTTCAACACCTAAGTGAAGTGTTGAATCGAGCACTAGTATGCAGTAAGAAAAAAAAAAGGGGAAGAAAGAAAAGAAAGAAAAAAGAGTTCTCAAATGTAGCCCTTGATCCTAGCCAGAGTTGTAAAGTGCGGATCTAGAAGCGGATGAAGTCGAGTCGATAGCCACATTCACGACTCACGTTCCATGTTCCGATTTCAAGTCCTTTTGATTAGAGTCGGTGTTGTCGTGGTCGGTTTTGCTGTGTCCCAATCAACGCTACTTGAAGTGTGTAGAAAATAGTGAGGTTTAGACTTGTTTGATTGATGTTCTTGCATGTGTAGGTTTAGTTTGTTCGTGGGAACAGTTTAAACTAAATTGTGATTGCTTGAATCTCAATGGTCCGAACTTGTCATTGTGAACTTGGATGTTTTCTAATTCATTTGCTTGAGGACAAGCAAAGCTTAGTCGTAGGGAATTTGATGTGACTTTAATTAGTGCATTTTAGGCTTTGAATGACCTTTGAAATGCCGTGTTTGATTCTGAAATGCCGTGCTTAATGTGTTTTTATCGGAGTTTGTGCTAAGTGCTATTCTGTTGCCCGGTTGCCACTTTGAGGCCAATTCCATGTCTATTGGAGGTGTTTTATTTGTATTTTCAGGTCTTGGCATTGTAGTACTGGTGACAAGGAGCACGTAGGATCAAACGGGAGGTCAATCAGAGCTAGGACGGAGGAGATATGAGCCTTGCAAGATCGAGCCGTCTGCAGAATGCAGGGGGTGCAGCCGTGAGGTGTGCACGCCGTGCATGATGCACGCCGTGCACCGTGCACGGTTGGTGCACGGGCTGTTCAGGAGGCTCCGAAAGAAGATGCAGCTCCAAGGTGCACGCCGTGCAGCCTTGCACCGTGCACCATGACACGCCGTGCAGGGGTGCACGCGTGCACTTCCTCTGCACTATATAAACCCACGTTTTTCACTCTTTTGGGGGAGGAATTGCATCTCTTGAAACCCTTGTACATATCACGATCCCTCAAACCCTAGAGCACATTTTGGGAGCATTTTGAAGCCATTTGGAGCTAGGATTGAAGCCAACCAACCTTGGAGAAGTGTACAAGTGAAGAAGTGAAGATCATCTCAAGGATTCATCCATGGTGTTCTTGGTGACCATTCTTCCTTCTTTTCTTTACTCCCTTGGCCATGTGTGGCTGATTTTCTAGGGTTCATCTTGTATGGGTAGAATAGTTGTGCTATGATAGAGAGATGATTGTATAGAATTGCCATGATTGATCTTGGTTGTATGAGGATGATTCTAGACTTGTTCTTAATGCCATTTTATGCATGTTTGCTTAATTTGGTCCATTCATTGTGATTTGATGCATGAGAGTGCTTGGATTGCATAGATTGTAGGTCTAGGGATTGAAGTGAGTGTGTTCTAAGAGATTAGATCATCTCAATTCAACCATAGTTGCATGATTTCTCACTTGTGCATTTTATCGAACACTTGGTGTGCATTAGGATTTTCACTCAATTGAACTTTGATTAGTCTTTGGATGATTCTCTTAGTGTTAGGACATTGACATGAGAGTGTGGTGTCTAGCCTAGTGGTCATAGAGTCATAGGAGAGGGTTTTGTAGCTTGGCATTTCATCAAACACTTTAAAGCATCCTTAGGTCACTTAGCTTGAGAGCGAGAGCCTAGGTTGAGTGGTTCTAGGATAGGGATTTAGTGCGACGAGAGTGCATTGAGTCTATAGAAGTGAATTGGTGGTCATTCGATTGCTTCCTCGAGCATGTTTGGTTGTTTGTGCATTTGTACCTCTTGAGCATGATGAAACTACCACCAAGAGAACCCCCTTTGTCTTTGATTTGCACCCTTTTGTTTTGCTTTGTTTGTTTAGTTTTCTTTATGTTTCTTTTGTTATTCTTTCAAACCAAATCTTATTTTAAATGAATAGACCGTCTACGAGGAATGTGAGTAGAGGCCATTGAGAGAACCGTGGAATACGACCTTGGTAAACACGTGTTATCATATTGACCGTTGTGAAGAGACTAATCTCGCACTAAGTTGGGAGAAGTGCCATTTCATGGTCAATGAGGGGTTGTTCTTGGACACAAGATCTCTAGGAGAGGCATTGAAGTTGATAAAGCGAAGTTCGAGACCCTCTCTCAACTTCCTCCACCTTCTTCGGAAGGCCGTGAGAAGTTTTTAGGGCATGCCGGTTCTATAGGCGTTTCATTAAAGACTTTTCCAAGATTACTACCCCTATGATCGGCTTCTCGAGAAGGATGTGGAATTTCGTTTTGTGAAGAATGTTTGAAAGCCTTTGAACTCCTAAAGGGTTAAACTCACAATGCTCCATACTCATTGCTCCGGATTGGTCAAAGTCATTTGAGTTGATGTGCGATGCTAGTGATTACGCTATTGGGAGCGGTTCTAGGCAATGAATTAACAAGAGATTCCATCCGATATACTATGCAAGCAAGACTCTCAATGAAGCTCAAAGGAACTATACAACCACGGAGAAGGAGCTCTTGGCATAGTGTTTGCCTTTGATAAGTTTAGGTCCTATTTGGTGCTTTCTCATACTATTGTCTTCACGGACCACCAAGCTTTGAGGTACCTCCTATCCAAGACCGATGCTAAACCAAGATTGATTCGTTGGGTTCTTTTGTTACAAGAGTTGACATTGAAATTCGGGATAAGAAGGGATCCGAGAATGTAGTCGCCGATCACTTGTCTCGTTTGAAAGAAGCTGAATTGGTACACAATGGTAATGAAGAAATTCAATGACAACTTCCCCGATGAGCTATTATTCACTTTAGCGACAATGGAGTTCGAGGAACCTTGGTTTGCGGATCTAGCTAATATCTTGCTAGTGGATATTTGAAGGAGGGCCTCTCCACTCAAGACAAAAGGAAGTTCTTTGCGATTTGAAGCTTACTTTATGGGACGATCCTTTTGTGTTCGAGTTGGCTCCGATGGGATAATTAGAAGATGTGTTAACCATGGCGAAGCGAAGGACATCATGCTTCAGTGCCACTCCGGACCTATGGGTGGGACATCATGGAGCAAATCGCACGGCTCGCAAGGTACTTGAATCCGGATTCTTTTGGCCTTCGATCTTTCGAGATTGTCAAGACTTTGTCAAGTCTTGCGATGCTTGCCAACATTCAGGTAACATCTCTTCCCGTAATGAAATGCCTCAACATGTCTCGTTAGTGGTCGAAATATTTGATATTTGGGGTATTGATTTTATGGGACCGTTTCCTACTT